>JACXGJ010017819.1:0-10797 GCA_016801105.1 Esox niger
CCCCTCTTTACCCCTCTGTCCCTACATCTAACCCCTCTTTACCCCTCCGCCCCTACATCTAACCCCTCTTTACCCCTCTGTCCCTACATCTAACCCCTCTTTACCCCTCCGCCCCTACATCTAACCCCTCTTTACCCCTCCGCACATACCTCCACCCCCTCTTTACCCCTCCGCACATACCTCCACCCCCTCTTTACCCCTCCGCACATACCTCCACCCTCTACTCTCTACTCCCTTTCTACCCCTCTGCTCCTACACCTACCCCTTCTTTACCCCTGCACCCCTACTTCTACCTGTTCTTATATTTTCTATTTCCTGAGTAAACACTAAATTGGAAGCCATGTTATTCGACTTTGGACAGCCAGCCAGAAGAGAACTGGATTGGTTCTCAGAAACTCTATGCATAAATAGACCCTTTCACACTTCCACACAGAACCTTATTGCCTCAAAATATCTCCATCTCTTAATCTTTGGCTACATTCTATCACTCCATCTCAATCTCTGAGACTCTTTTTCTCATGTCCTGTACTCATTTTTCTTTTTTATCTTAGGTTTTTGCTTACTGAAGCTTGGCTTTTTCAGCCTACAACCTTTCACTCTGTGTCAAATTTACATGTGTTTTCTAGCTGTATAACCAGGGCCCAGAGTTTGCCCCATACAACAGGTAGCTAGCTGTATAACCAGGGCCCAGAGTTTGTCCCATACAACCAGTAGCTAGCTGTATAAGCAGGGCCCAGAGATATTTGGTGAAGAAAATCTTCCTTGTTTCCCCTAATGAGGATTATAATACCCAGCATCTGTACATGATTTTTCTCCTCTTTCTCTGGGGCCAGCCTCATTCCTATATTTATGTTTTGCTCTCTTGTCTCCTAAGTATTTGTTGTGCCACGGTACAATAAATGTTTCTGATGAAGATAGGAGCGATGCGAAAAGCACACGTTCATTTGTTTGCTGTTTGTTTTGTTTTCCTCCCTCACTCTATAAGAGGGCAGCCCTTTATCTAGAAGTCAAGTTTACACGTCGTCGGAAAGAGGCTTCAAACAAACAATCGCTATTCTTAACATAAACACCAGTGTTAACTGGCCTAAATATTTACCTTTTTGCTGCTCCCATCCTACTATCCTTCCTGTCTCGTAGGAGTGCCACGTGCCTAGCGCTGGGCTGAAGATGACTATCACACATTCAGTGTATCAATAATTTGAGTAAAAGGAACTGTACAACATATGGGCCCCCTAGCCCCTGAGGCACAATGGGAATGGGCTTATGATGTGTGTGTTTGTGTGTTTGTGTGTGTGTGTGTGTGTGTGTGTGTGTGTGTGTGCGGGTGTGTTTGTGTAAACGATTTAAAAGACACCTGTTGACAGAAGTGGTAAACTGTATAGGTACAGGGAGAGGGGGCGTCAATAGAGGTGATAAGTGTGTGTGTGTGTTTTAAAAACAGTTTCCATAACAAATCATAAAAATCCTACACACACTCCAGCATAGCGACGCCTGAGGAGGGAAACGTCAGGGTTTAAAATGGCTCGCAATGACACTAACCCGATTACTCACACACACACACACACACACACACACACACACACACACACACACACACACACAGTCTTAAATGTAACGCACAGTGGACTAGCTCATTCTCTCCTCCATAGGCATTGTCTTCAGATGTTTGTTCAGGGGCCTGTGCGTCACCTCTTGGTTTTGTTTGCTCACTTGCCCCTACATCCACTTTTAAATGTTACGTGTATGTGTTGGCGTGCCCGTCTGCGCCTATGCACACGTGTGTGTGTGTGTGGGGGGGGGGTTGTCTTGGCTTTGGGCAGCTGTTTAGTCCAGTAATGAAGCTGGCGGTATTAGAGTTGGGCATCAGTTCACACCCCACTAGGGTCTGGGCAAGAGGCTTCCTGTTAGACACAGACACATTCCTCTCTGTCAGTACAGACACCTGCTGCTGTGCCCAGACTGATAGAACCGTCACAACACCACACTAGAACGCTCCTACCAAGTCATTACAGACACTAAACTATACATTCAGTCCATTAGCAAACAGACACTAATCTATACATTTAGCCTGTTAGCAACAGACACTAATCTATTCATTTAGCCTGTTAGTATCAGACACTAATCTATTCATTTAGCCTGTTAGTATCAGGCACTAAACTATACATTCAGACAATTAGCAACAGATAACAAACTATATACTCAGCCTGCTAGCAACAGACACTAAACAACACATCCAGCCTGCTAGCAACAAACACTAAACTATACACCCAGCTTGCTAGCAACAGACACTCATTTATATACTCAGCCTGCTAGCAACAGACACTAAATTATACACTCCGCGTATTAGCAACGGGCACTCAACTATACATTTAGCTTGTGAGAAATAGACACTAAACTATACATTCAGTCCATTAGCAACAGACACTAAAATATAAATGTATCCTGTTAGCAAAATGCACTAAACTATTCAGCCTGTTAGAAACAGAAACTAAATTATACATTCAGCCTGTTAGAAACCAAAACTAAATTATACATTCAGTCTGTTAACAACTAACACTGAACTATACATTCAGCCTGTTAAATTCTGACAATAAACTATACATTGACAATAAACCATAAGTTTGACCACCAATAGAGTCATCAAAACACGGCCACACTGCCCCACCCAAGGCAAGTGCTCCAGACATCATTCCCAGTCTGTGACTCCTTAACGAAGACTCCAGTGATGTCATATGACACCCCTATGTCAGCCGGAGTTCTGACAGAAGTTAGGTAACGCAACAATAGGTGCTTATCTGACTAATCTGCCTGGACCAACCCAGACGGAGGTGTCCTGCCCTGGGTATCCCCCAGTCTCAGGGTAATGTTTAGCGTGCTGTTACCACAGCGGAACGGACGACTGGACTGCAGGTTGTTAGCCTGTCTCTTGGGCCCGCACCCTCAACACCCCCTCACCCCCACCCCACCCTTGAAGCCCTCTCACCCCCACCGCACACTGGTATTTGGGAGCCTCTCACGAATACCAGCATGCACGATGGTGTCCTGTCACTGAACCCCGTCACCCCCCCCCTACACACACACACACACACACACACATCACCACCCTTATCGCCAGCATCACACTACAGAGATACACGCATCTTGCTCTACACACACACACACACACACACACACACAAACGGATACACGCACGCATAGAACCTGCTTTTCATCCACACAAATGCATTCACACACCCCCTCAGTTTCACCAGCGCATGTGCAGTTTAAACTGGGCACACTCACTGTGGTATGTGCTGTGCTGGTGTGGGTTCTGTCTGAGATGCGGAAGGAGATGCCTATCTGGGTCCATCAAGATGACCGCAGACAGACAGGAGATGGGAAGGAGAGGAGGAGATAACCGGGGAAAAACTGAGAGAAGGGAAGGGGGTCGGATTAGGAATGATTCAACTCAGACAAGCCAAGGTGTTTTATCTATGACTTCTCTGCTTATCTCTCCCAGGCCGTCGCCTGGCTCCTCCCACATGCATGTGTACAGGGCAACAAACAAGCCACTGGTGGCAACCAAGCAAAGAACCAGGCGTCGTCTTTCTGCCTCACATGCGTCTCTCCACCGGCTGGTGTTGACCATGCAGATTCTGCCTGAGGAAACTTGCTGTCACTGTCCATTTCTCATCTGGTCACGTTGCTATTTTTGTCTCGACGTCTTAACCATCATGAATAAGTAGCAAATTGATGAATTTTCCTCTAAAGGATCAGAATTTTTGCACCCTATAAACGCTGACTATTTTGGGGCACGGTGGGACATGAAAGTCAGTATGTTTACATTTAAGGAGTAGGTATTTTTGTTCCACTGGTTATTTTAATGTTTAAATATTTTGATGAACAGTTTGTCTGCAAGAGGTAATGTTCTCATATAATCTCCACCTTTAAAAGAGGACTGGCCATGCCCAGGAGCCTGGCTCCTCTCTATGTGTCTTCCTGCTTTTTTAGGTTTTTCATAGCTTCTCTGCTATATTATTGTATTCATTGCTCTTTGTAGTTTCAGCCTGGTTATCTGTACAAGCATTCCTTGATAACTTCTGATGCAAATATGGCTGTGTAAAACATGATTGATGCACAAAATCACGGACACAAAATGTTTTGGCATTACAAGTCGAACTCTCTGAATTCTACACAGTAACTCTATCATACTCTCAATAAGATGCACACATACACATATACACACACGTACAATTAGTAGCCTGCCTGGAGGCTGTGTGTAATAAGTGCTTGTTGATGTTTTCCAAAGCTCAGTAATTGAAAGAATAAACATGGCATAACCTTTTAATTGAGTGTTGACATGACGGTGATGGAGAGATAGCTAACATCTTGTGGAGCGGAGAAGGAGTGTGTTCCTCAATGCTCCTCACAACTGCCTTTCTCCCAGTCTGTTCACTGGATCAGGAGGGAATGGATAATCTGCAGTAATTTTCTCCTTGCCCTAATATTCTCAATCTAGGTATCATCCTCCATCTCACTCGCTCCTTCTTTCTTTTCTTTCTCACTGTTTATTCCTCTTGTCTTTTGTCTTCCATCTCTTTCACCCTCTCTCTCTGTTCCCGCCCCCGACTCTTGTTTTGAGAGGGCTTGTCAGAGCCCTGCCAGTGGTGATCTCAATGACAAAACCCCCCGCCCACCCTGCTCACACACACACACACGCACACACACACACACACACACACACACACACACACACACACACACACACACACACACACACACGCACACACACACACCAGGCCAGAGGGCCACACAGACCATGATCCCCCAGTCTCAGCCCTGCAGCCATATTCAACATCTGGTCCGGTCATGTAGAGCAGAGAGGTGAAAGTACCGCCACCCCATGTCTCGTTTCATCCCCTCAACCCCCCCCCCACACTTTTGGTCTTGTTTGTTCTCTTTCTCTCCACTCACCCTGCTTTCTGTCTGTTCTATTTCTGTTCCATGTCCCTGATCACTCTAATTGTCTGTGTCTTTCTTAATCTCTAACTGTCTCACACTCTCTCATTCTCAACATTGTTTTGTTCATGTAATGAAATGAAATTGAAAGCACCGCCAACATTTGGTGTTTTAGATTGCTTTTGAATAATCTTCTAAAATTAACTGCTGGCCATACATTCTCAGACAATAGTGGACAGGTGTTAAGCAGAGATATTACACACACACACACACACACACACACACACACGTTCACATTTACATATGGGGCAGAGTGCCTGAGACAGGGCCAGTGTGTATGCTGTCTGTCTGTGAGTGTGTGTTTGGGGGGGGGTCCATGGCCCCTGGGGAACCAATAGCAGGTCAGTGTGTGCAGTCAGAGGCCTCTCCAGCCTATTAGAGGACCACAGTGGCATTCTCAGTGAAACAGAGATCAACGGAGTGACTGAGACACGCCACAGCTGTGTGCATATGTACTTAAACAGGCTCTCTCCTTTCTTAATGTTCTCCTGGTGCTGCCTTTTGTTGCTCGCTGCTGTGGTCGTGTAGGGGCAGACCAAACCCCCATGACTCTTATCAATTTTATGAAAGGATTATTTTGTGTTCTGGACAACCACCATCGCCCAAACCCCCATTGTCACACTTCTGTGGGTGGAGGATTTGCGGTGGTCTTATTCAGTATGCGCCTGCTGTATGATTGAAAGTTAACATTACAGTAATGCTTCTGGTTAACAACTAAGATTTGAAACCCAAACAGCTTGGATGGTTATAAAACGATCTCAGATGAATTGTTCTGTGTTTTCTGGTTGATGCTATTTGTGAAATGACAATGATTCCTTTCCAAGGTCTCTTTGGCATGGCCTCTCAGGCTTTGATTATTCTCACTCTCCCTTTGTCTGTGCTTCAATATAATGCTTTGTTAATGTCATTACTATATTGCAATTTTGGCTGTATGCCTTGTACAATTATGGTCCTTAGACAAAGCGTGGGAAGATTCTATTCTTGGATTATTTTGTTCTACTTGATGTGGTCAAATAACTCAAGCAAGCCTAGTTACTGTTTTTATTTGTTTGGCACTCAAAAAGCAGGGGCCTTGAGTAAAATGGACACCAAGAATGGTTTACAAGGGTCTATAGGTGACACTGTTACAAGCACGCTCACTTAACCCTCATATCTGCTGCCCAGTTTGTCTCTGGTAGCTAGCCCTTTGGAACCAACACAAAGTCTGGTTGCAATGCTAACTTTTCTCACAAATTCGAAATTGGAGAAAAAAAACATGGGCTTATGTCAAGTGTTTAATGAACAGCTTGCGGAAAGGAAGCGACGTTGCTTTCCTTTGCATGTTTTATTTCTTATACCTGTGTGAAAATATTCATGCAAAGTTGTACAAAGGTCTTAAATGTAACAATTCAAAGGATTGTGGTAGTGGTCTTTGTATGCAGTTCTCTTATAATGCATAACAATTCTGCTTTGACAACCCATGAGGTTGGTCTGGTTAGACTTTCTCCATCTTTTAATTTTTCCATTTAAAAGGCGTTCACTTATTAACCACAAATTCAAATCACAACACATTTAGTGTGTAGCCCCAGGGTACAAATCTTAATAAGTCAAGCAATAAGGAGACATTGAAGTTTTTGATATCAGATTTGACCTGTTAATTTAAACTGTCCAGTTCACGATGACCCATGAACTTAAAGCTTTTTAGGGTAATCCATTATACTATCATCATGAACATACGTTTGGAATTAATATATATTATTATATAAACGAATTACAATTGACATTTAGACTATATCGTGCTAATGCTTGCAATTTTGAAACGTCACATTCACGCAAAATGTATACTTGCTGCTCAGCCTAGTCTGTAAAGAGCATGAGGGGATAATGCTGATGGATTTTTCCGTTTCTTATGCACTAGGACTTTGATGACTTGACACAGGACACTCACTTAGGTCAGCCAATCAGAGTTTGTTGCTAAGACGATGGACATGAGGGTAAATTGCTAACATTTCTAGAGGCTTTTTACAAGCAGAGCTCTTATTATTCATAATTCTTTTTGCCAAATAACATAGCTGCTATTCTGCTAAGTTACCATTGATCAGTATGCATTCAACCTATAAACATTAGCTAGCTGTATCTAGCAAGAAACATTTGTCAACCTATATGCGATCAAGGTTGTAACTTAAACATTATTTTAGAGGTAGAAAAAGGACTAGGTAAGACAAAATGTTTTTGGAATGGTGTTACAGTTTCTTACAGTGTTTCCACTGGAGAAAATAGTTTCACAGTTCTAGCATATTGACACATTACCACTCATCCTGTGAACCGGTTCACTGCTTCTCTCAGCTATGTTGTTTTCAATTAATAATGTGAATGAAATATTTTTGCATATGATTCAATTCTCTAAAGCATTATTTCAGCCAACTCACAGATAAATTCTGATCGTGTGCATATTTTTTCTCAGCCTCCAACACATTGAGTCATGTAATTTTTTTTATAGGTTTTTGTTTATTTATCGCCCTACATAGTATCTTGTACTTTGCATGCTTACGCCAGAAACATGAATAGTCTTTCAGTCTTTCAGTAACAACTTGTAAGCAACAGCAATAGTAGTGATTTTCTAGGATACAGGGAATGGATTTTCTTCTTCAGCAGGAGTGTCTGTGTTCAGGAAGCTTTTCCTCTGCGTTCACCAGGTGAGGGGTGGGAGCGAGGACACAAGAGGCGGGGAAAGTCTACGACAGATATGTTGTTTGTCTTGGCTGGTGAGGTGTAGGAACAGGGATGGAGAGGAGAAAGCTGTGCCCTGTGGCGGTTGCGGTGGGAGGTGTGGTAGAGGTGGGGGAATTGTCTTCAAGCCAAATTACTCATCTCCATCCTAAAGTAGATTCTTTTGTTGAGCTAAAGGGACATTAAATCACTTACTTAGAAAAGTAGTTCCAAAAAATATTAGGAAAATATATGAGTTCCATGGACACAGGTTGAGAAAACACATTATGTTTGGTAAATTTGATTTACATGAGGTGCGCACCCCCCTCCCACACACACACACACACACAACCACACACAAACACGATGCGTTGTAAGTGAGTGGTCTGTGGGGCTGTGTGATTGACAGGGAGCGTTGAGCAGAGGAAGTGAGGGTTGAAAGAACACTCAGGTGGTGTTAACACCTGAACGGCAGGTCGGCTCCACTCTGCTGACACCCAGAATACTACATCTTCAAAACCCTTTATTTCCCAACAACGCAGCAAAACATACTCCCTTACTCATTGTTGACTTGAGCTTTATCAATTCATATTCCTCATATCAGCTGTCTTACTTTATTCATCCCTCCTCTCCCTACTCTCTCTCTCCCTCCTCTATCTCTCTCCCTCCTCTATCTCTCTCCCTTGTCTATCTCTCTACTCTCTCTCTCCCACCCCAACTCTCTCCCTCCTCTATCTCTCTCCCTCCTCTATCTCTCTACTCTCTCTCTCCCACCCCAACTCTCTCCCTCCTCTATCTCTCTCCCTCCTCTATCTCTCTCCCTCCTCTCTCTCTCTCCCTCCTCCCTTTCTTTCCATATCTCCATCCTTCACTCCCCCTCCTCTCTCTCTTACTCCCTCTCACTTATGACTGCTGTTGAGTTCCATCTTCCATCTGGTAGATTCTCTCATCTCTTGTTTCTCTAGAGTGTTTCTGCTGATCCCTGGGTTTCCCCACTGCTCCCAAGGGCCGACTCTGTGTGTGTGTGTGTGTGTATATGTGCGCGCATGTGTATATTCAAGTTATAATTTACCTCTGTGTAATACTTGAGTGTTTTGAGTCTGTTTGTGATTGTGTCTTTTCCTCGTACGTGATTGTGTGGGTGTCATTCTAAGCATGTGTGTGTCTTGCTGTTGCACACATGAGCGAATGGATGAACGTGCTTGCGTGTGTGTGTATGTTTGCGTGTGGGTGCATGCGCGTGTGTGTGTGTGTGTGTGAGGGAGATTGGCCAGGTGGCTGCTCTTTGGGGAGCTGTCTGTCAGTGATGTTGAAGCAGGGGTGTGGAGTGAGAGTGGGTGTGAGACTGGGGCACTGTGACCGGACCGGCTGGGAGAAATTCCTGCCATTCCCCGGTATCTGCCTGGGATGGAGCACCACAGCACACCTGGGATACATGGCCACTGTCTCAGTGCACACACATCTTCACACCAATTAACCTGAAATGTAAAACCACCCGCCCAAGTGCAACAGTGAAATACAAAGAGCAACTTGGGGAAAAAGCAGCCTACCTTTGCAGTATGCTTTTCAATGTTTCAATCCAACAGCTGAATGAAATGTGTATGTGTGATTACATATAGATTATAACCTAAGACGGTATGGTGAGCAAAACGGTTGTGTTACACATAGAACGTCACAGAAAATCCTTCCAAAGTCGTACTGATGCCGCCACTAAACTGTTCAGACCTGGTTTTAAGAGGTAAACACCTGAATCCCAGCCCACATGTCCATCCCACATTCCCTGCATATATGAGATCCAGAATGGATCTTTATCTTTTCCTCAATACATGAAACTTGCCACACAAACACATTTTCCGATCTCCAAAAGAAAGTGAAAGCACGGTAAGGGCGTGTTTGTGTGATCAGAGGCCCACGGTTGACTGTCATCTATCAACGAATGAGTCCATCAGCCTGGGAATCAATTAAAGACACCCAGAGAGAACGAATTACTACATGATACCACATATAGACAAGAAGGACACATCCATTGTTTACTGCATATTGACAGTACCTTAGAAAATAGTCGAAATAATTAAGAACCAGCTTAACAAAGCATGCCAAACGTATTTTCAACAGGGATGGAAGGAGAGGCGTGAAAAATGACTTGGGACACATTTCAAATGATTACTCTAGCCTCAAATGAATGGTGTCATTTCACTGGAAATGAAGTAATATGAGGCACGTACAGAAAACTGTTTAATAGTGATATGTGTGAAATGTACCGACTCTGTGCCATTGTACGGAGGTGCTGCTGTTGGGGGCTTACTTCGTTGATATAGGACAAGTGTTTACATGTACTCTATCTCACTTAATTCTGCTCCCCTCTCCCTCCCTCCCTCCCTCCCATCTCTCCTCCCATCCCTCTTTCTGTGTGTGTGTGAAGTTCTGAGCCAACGGAATGTTGATCCCCCCACCACACACACACACACACACATGCACACACACCCACACACACATACACACGCACACACACCCACACCCACACCCACACCCACACACACACACACACACACACACATACACAGGGGGAGTGTTAAGGGCTTGGTAGACTTCAAAGCTCAGGTAGCTGACAGGTAGAAGTGGGGGACGATAAGTCCGGTGGATCACAATAGCCCCAATGCACACCTGTGCTTTATGGAGAGGCACTGACGTGGAGAGAGAGAGACACACATATACCCCATTCATGTCCCCCTCTACTCATGCATATTACACACACCCACACACACACACACACACACACACACACACTCTCAGGTATATGCACAAACACACATGCATCGACACACACCGATCCATTCATCTTCTTCTCGGGTCATGCCTAAAGAAAGGTCTTTGTGATCTCCCCCCTTACACCCACACACACATACACACGCACACACACACACACACACACACACACACACACAGACTCACATTATCCCCCATCCCGCACTAACCCCTGACCTCTAGACCTCCAGGTGTTGGGGTCTTTGTCTGGGGACATGTGAGAGCAGACTCTGGTGTTGTGACGAACTCTCAGGCCCCACATCTCTCTCTACAGTTTTGTGCGAATACAAAGACACATATACACAC
>JACXGJ010017820.1:0-10797 GCA_016801105.1 Esox niger
GCTGATATAAGGATAGGGATTAAGCCTAATTCTCCCATACTGATCTAAAGTGAATTTGTCAAAGACAAACCTTACAGAGTTTAAGTGATATACTTGCACATTGTACTTAAGTCTGTGCCAGTATTGGAGACTAGTGAACTAGAGTGTATGTATTTCAACAAGTAATCTAATTACATTTTGAAATAGCTTGGCATTTTACCAAATTCAAATCCAGGCAGAGCTTAAGGAATACTTAATAACTTTGTTTGTACTAACAAGAGGAACTACACTATAATTTTTTTGGTAACATTTTTTTTTTTTTATTAGGGTTTTGATTATTTTGTTTATTTAAGCAGACATGCAGCCCCTAAAAGCTGTTATCCCTGCTGGCTAATGTAAGAAGAGGCAATTAGCGTCGGAAGCATATGGATTGTGTAAATATGAGCCAGCTGTTTAGCCTAGCTAGCGGTGATAAAACACTGGAAACCACATGACTAGTTCATTGTCACACATTGAACATTTTGAAGTCATGGCTTTATCCCCTAACAATTTAGGACAAGAATTGACAACAATGTAACTAAAAAACAGGTGGGCAAAACTTGCATCAAAACTGCAGTGCGACAAATTCATGACACGAAATGCTATAACAAACCAAGATGTGCAAATGCAACAAAGATCTCTCAAAACTCTAAATACCACCCTGTTTCCAAAAAAGTTGCTGCAAAAAACTGAATGCAATGATGTGCCAATCCTTTAAATCCTATATTCTATAGAATATAGTACAGAGACATCATTTCAAATGTAGAAACTGAGACATTTTATTGTTTGTGTGGATTATCACAACTAATTACGTTAATTGGCAACAATTCAGTAACACAATTGGTTACTAATAGATCATTCCAGACAGGATGGGTCTATCAGAAGTGAGGATGGAGCAGGGTTCACCACTCTGTGAAAGATATGTGTGGGCAAATATTGCAACAATTTGAGAATGTTTCTCAACATAAAATTGTAAAGCGTATGGTGATCTCATCATCTACAGTATATTATATCATTACAAGATTCAGAGAATCCAGGGACATTTCTTTATGCATGGGACATCGCCATACACCAATATTGGATGGCAGTGATCTTTGGGCCCTCAGGCGGCACTGCATTAAAAACAGATACAATTCTCTAGTGGAAATCACTGCATGAGCTCAGGAATACTTCCAAAAACCATTGTCAGTGAACACAGTATTTCGCTGCATCCATCCAAGTTAAAACTCTA
This sequence comes from Esox niger, assembly GCA_016801105.1. Taxonomy (NCBI): domain Eukaryota; kingdom Metazoa; phylum Chordata; class Actinopteri; order Esociformes; family Esocidae; genus Esox; species Esox niger. The sequence continues at coordinate 1,250 of JACXGJ010017820.1, forward strand.
CCATGCAAAAAAGAAACCAAATTTAAACAAGATCCAGAACTGCCGCCACTTTCTCTGAGTCTGAGTGGTCTGCCGGATCAAATCTAGAAATTATTTAGGAATCATGGATTCCTGGTTTGTTATCAGCGCACAGTTCAAAAGTCAACATGCGTGATGGTATGGGGGTGCATTAGTACACATGGCATGGATGCCATTAATGCTGAACAAGATATAAAGGTTATGGCAGCAACATATGCTGCCATCCAGATTACATATTTTTCAGGGAATGTCTTGTTTATTTCAGCAAGACAATGCCAAGCCACATTCTGCGCATATCACAACATTATGACTCCAAAGTAAAATAGTCTGGGTGATATACTTGCACGCCTGCCCCTATTGAAAACATTTGGCTTAATATAAATGAAAAATAACATGAAGAAGTCCACAAACTGTTGAGCAGCTAAAATCCTTTATAAAGCAAGAATGGGAATACATTGTACTTTCAAAACTACAGCAGTTGGTCTCCTCAGTTCCAAATGCTTACAGAGTGTTGTTAAAAGAAGAGGTGATGCAATACTGTAATAAACATTGGCATATATTTTTCCTAAAGCAATACAATTCCTCAGTTTCAACACTTTGTATGTTTTCTTTGTATTTGTTTAAATTAAATATAAAGATAAATGATTTGCACATCAATGCATTCTCTTTCTAATTTCATTTCAGACAGCATCCCAAAGATTTTGGAAATGGGGTTGTAGAATAAATGGGAGTTAATACCTTGCATTGTGACAAGAGTATGGTCCCAGAGATTAGACAAAAACAACCATGTCTCCCCTAAATGCCAGCTTAAATTCTTGAAAAAGGTTGGAATAGGTTCAGTAACATTTTCCAATTGCTGTCAACTTTCAATTGAGTTTTACGCATTGGTAGCCTTAATTTAGCTGTATTGTTATGTTAGCCACGCTAACAGGGAAAACAAAGTATTCAGAATTGTGCAGCCACACAGCCTTGCTTTTGGTCATACAGTGGGGAGAACAAGTAATTTATACACTGCTGATTTTGCAGGTTTCCTTACTTACAAAGCATGTGGAGGTCTGTCATTTTTATCATAGGAACACTTCAACTATGAGAGACAGAATCAAAAAAAAAAATCCAGAAAATCACATTCTATGATTTTTTAATAATTCATTTGCACTTTATTGCATGACATAAGTATTTGATACATCAGAAAAGCAGAACTTAATATTTGGTACAGACACCTTTGTTTGCAGTTACAGAGATCATACATGTCCTGTAGTTCTTGACCAGGTTTGCACACACTGCAGCAGGGATTTTGGCCCACTCCTCCATACAGACCTTCTCCAGATCCTTCGGATTTCGTGGCTGTCACAGGGCAATACCGACTTTCAGCTCCCTCCAAATATTTTCTATTGGGTTCAGGTCTAGGACTGTCTAGACATCTCCAAGGCCTTGAGATGCTTCTTACGGAGCCACTCCTTAGTTGCCCTGGCAGTGTGTTTCGGGTTGTTGTCATGGTGGAAGACCCAACCAAGACCCATCTTCAATGCTCTTACTGAGGGAAGGAGGTTGTTGGCCGCGATACATGGCCCCATTCATCATCCCTTCAATACGGTGCAGTCGTCCTGTCCCCTTTGCAGAAAAGCATCCCCAAAGAATGAAGTTTCCACCTCTATGCTTCACAGTTGGGATGGTGTTCTTGGGGTTGTACTCATCCTTCTTCCTCCAAACACGGCGAGTAGAGTTTAGACCAAAACTCTATTTTTGTCTCATCAGACGACATGACCTTCTTCCATTCCTCCTCTGGATCATCCAGATGGTCACTGGCAAACATCAGATGGGCCTGATGTTGTTACACAGCTCTCTGGTCATGTTTGGAATCTGTTTGATTGAGTGTGTGGACAGGTGTCTTTTATACAGGTAACGAGTTCAAACAGTTGCAGTTAATACAGGTAATGAGTGGAGAACAGGAGGGCTTCTTAAAGAAAAACTAACAGGTCTGTGAGAGCCGGAATTCTTACTGGTAGGTGATAAAATACTTATGTCATGCAATAAAATGCAAATTTATTATTTAAAAATCATACAATGTGATTTTATGGATTTTTGTTTTAGATTCCGTCTCTCACAGTCAAAGTGTACCTATGGTAAAATGTACAGACCTCTACATGCTTTGTACGTTGGAAAACCTGCAAAATCAGCAGTGTATCAAATTATTTTTCTTCCCACTGTATCAGGTCAATGAAAAGTTACATGTATGTGGCTTGTCTCTGAAACTATGCCTCATTTTAAAGTGTCAGACACATGGATATTTATTGATGAGTTATATTTATTGATGACGAAAATACTTAACTGCAAAAAAGTGGTAGAATTATGAACGTTTAAAAATGGGTTCTCCACATAACCTCTGAATGTATAACATTAAAATGGTAGTCCTATGAACATATTAATGAGTTACTAACTTGTACAGTGAATATCAATGTGTCAACCCCTTACTGAAAATAAAACATTTTCTTGATGTGAAGATTGTAACCAACATGAATCATGTCAGGCTTTAAATGCATAATAGAATGTGTTACTTTATTAAGAATAACCTAATTTAAAAGTGTGTACAAATAATGTACAAAGTTAATTCTGATTAGCCCACTTTGAAAACAGCTGTTCCTGTAGGATGTCCTTCAAGGCTTTTTTAAGGAAAAGATCTACGGATAATTATTGTTGAGCGTGAGGGATATAAAATTATTTTGAACCCATTACATTTTATGAAGCACTGGGAATACGATTATTAAGAAGTGGAGGCTAGATGGACTTTCTGGAGCAGCAGTGTCTGACACCAAGTAGGCAGTCAGATACTAGTCCGGCTCAGTAATTAAATTATACAATTTTCATCATGAACAAGTTATGTAAATTTCCTAACCATTGCTGTGCAAAGTCTAAAACCATCCAGCTGAGTTTCTGTTTCCAAAAGTGAAACAAATTGCAAAGAAACTGTCTTCTCTTTTTCCTGTCAATATGTGTTATATCAGGTCAACAATGTCTATTTCATGTCATTTCTTATATCTTGACTTTGCAAAATATATATCCCTTATCTTCCCAATGTACTGCCAAAGACACATTTCTGGTCATGTTTCAGATCGTCTTTATTTTAAACATGTTTTACACATGGGAAGATTATTAAGCTCGGACTTTGTCAGAGACAAATCTTCAGATGATTAATCAAATCAATAAGTTTAAAAATCCAACATTATGGTTTCCAAAAATGTTTTGTCTTGATTTGTTGTTGGTAGGGTTTAATGACTCCAGACATTTTTAAGTTGGCTTCAACACCTAACCTGTGGTTACAACCGTACGTGCTGAATCTTTCAAGACCACCTAAACATAAATTGTACCATATATCTGTCATGAAACAATAGTTTGTGTGAGAAAACAGGCAGAATCTGTTCTGCTGCATTGGACAAATGGGAAGATTTGGCCTATAGACATGCTCGTAATTTTGAAAGAGAGTGGGTGGAGCTCTTTGTTCCAGTTCCAATCGCATATCCTAACACATATGGACACAGAACTTGATAGCGCATCTGACAAATTACGCAAGGCAGTAACATTTCCCACATTATGTGTTACTCCCCTTTAACATCGGATGAGCCCACACAGTCAATCTGTTAGTGTACTCTTTCTAATTGTTTGTTTGGCAAAGGTCTGCTGTAATTTTTGTGTTCTTTGTGTTAATACTGTTGTTTGCCTAGATATTTTGCTAGGCTAACATGCTTGCTGAACTAGTTAGCATCTTGGCAGCTTGGATGACTACACACAGATTTTTTTATTTTAATAAAATGTTTCCAGCATAATTTCTGTAGTCTTTTGAATTTGGATATATCCTGAAAATACAAAATATATTGTTTAGTGTCTGTACCATTGGAAATACATATGTACAATTTATTTATATTAAATGCTACCTACCATTTAAATCCATGAAGGTTTTACTACATTAGGCATCAGTGAGGCATTAAGAGCAAAGAGACCATACGTTAAGTGCACTGTAATACGCCTGCCTCTCTCCAAATACTTAGATAAGCCTGTAACAGATGTGTCAGGCTGTTTACTATTGTTTTCTATTTTTGCAATATGATAAATAAACAATGTCGCTCTCTCTTAATAATAGGCTTTATTAATCACTTTTAAATGTACTATTTACCCCTGAGATAAAACCTACTCAATTGAACGTAGTGATTGTTTTTGTTTGTAAACTACATCTGTATCCCCACAAAGATAGAAAACCTCCCCCACAATCTTTTGAGCAAGTCCCTACTAGGGATAATGTGATTCCTGGCTTAGTGTGTAGGATTAGGTTAAAACTTACAATTAGACATAGTGGTCCAATTTGGGTTACTTCTACATTTAGGCATTATTGGTTATTTTCAGGGTTAGGCATTTGGGCTAAGTTAAATATGGTCATAGTTGTGAATCTTTATTATTCTATCACATTTAACAATTGGTGGCTAGGGTTAGGATATGTGGCAACAATAAAAAAAATCTGCCAAACTGGTCAACTTTTGTGTTAGAGGTACGTATACAATAGCTTTAAATGTGCATCAAAAGTTGCATCAAGTGAGGAAGGTGCAACGTACTAATTTCAACTACTTCAACATAACAGAAATACCATCACATTAGTTTGACTTTCATGCTTAACTCAAACTCGCCTTTCTTGTCTTTGATAATCCAGTCAAATTAGTGTTCTCTGACAAACTTTGGAAGGAGGGCCCCTTCAGTGAAGTCCTGTGTTTTTTTGTGCGAAACATGACCTGTTTTACAATTCTGCTCAAGCCCATTCTCTTTTGCATAGTTTGATTAATGCAAATTTATGCCATATCTGATTAGGGGGAAAACAGATCTATTTTCTAACTCAAAACATCTGTCACTTTTGTTGTCCTGAAAGTAAAGCCACATCTAATCCCTGTTGCCCAGTTCTTAACAACATATCATATATTTGAATATGTTATAGGTACTAAGTCCACATTACTTTTCCAAATGTTCTTTAGAACAGATGTATGTTCCTCAAATTGGTTTGTGTATGAATATTATGGAGAACACTTTCATCTTCAGCTTTGTCCCAGGTTTAGCCAGAACGTCATGGATTTCATGTAAAGAATATGGAGATCAAACAAGGTCTCAGGTGTAGGTTAGCATTTGGTGGGAAAAGAGGATCCTGTCCACCTCTAACCCCTTCACTCACATAACACACAAACACAACACACTTGAAGCGTTACCCACCCTTGTGAATGACCCGCCTACTGACAGACAGCCTCCAGGGTTCAAGTGGCTAATGGTAGCCAGGCTGCCACTTTGTAGCAATTACAGTCTGAATGTTTGACCTCTGCATTTCAGACAAAGAAGACCTCCACTTCCCACTAATTATTTGTCTGACACACGTGTCAGCCTCTTAGACCCAAAAAGAATTGAAGGAGTCAAGCCATAGTAAATAACTTGACAGAGTTTACATTGTATATGTTGTTTTGATTATCTCTTTTTTTACATGATTTTACAGGAGTTTACAGTACATGCTTGTACAGTACTGAATTCCCTACTAATTTGTTACACATTCAAAACATTATGTTTAGGGTATGATGAACAACTAAATTAGCAATTTGATTGTCAACAGGGACGGTTCGATGTTTCAAATAGTCTCATCTACCTGAAAGAAACTGGTTGAGATTGCTTTCCTTTGTGATTGATACTCAACATCTTAATTTAACCAACATTTTACCATTACACCTGTAATCAATCCTGCTGGAAGCCCCATTTTCCAACAAACATATACCTAACCACCAGTGAGCCAAGCTAAACAGGCAGAAGAACAGTCATCAATTTCACCAAGAAAAATATAAACAGACAATAGAGTCAGTCAAGTGTAATTTACTAGGAAACGATTAAGCCTTTATTCATAAGTATTTTTTGCAGTCCCAGTGCTGGATAATCAACCCATCACCTAAACCAGGTAGTACTATATCTGCAGGAGGTACTCATTGGTGTCCCTATGGCACATCTTTGCAGGGTTAAGGTGCACTGTGCAAGAGTGACACGATTTGGGTAATGTAGGTATATGAAGAGAGTTCTCAACACATTAATCACATTGATCCGATTAAGTTTTTGACCTTGAGAACCCTCTTCAAGGGTGAAGCCAAAAACTCTTCCATTCCAGAGCCAACTGGTGACCCCTTTTGTTCCTACAAGAGCTTTTCAAGAAGGGCAGTTGAATCTCCCCTGAATGTGTATTTGTACACAATATAAGCATGCCATGTGGGTATTACAGCTGCCACTCCGAAGTCCCATCCCCTAGTGATATGGTACCTGAAATGTGTGTAGAACTATAGGCATGTCTATTGACCTTGCAATTTGGCTTTTGTGATTAATACTAAGCCTCCCATTGTGCATTTGGAGTCACTCCCTTACACTGTATTTTTTGTATTGCATTGGTGATCTCCACATGTTCTCTATGCACCTGTCTTGACATTTGACAATGACTTGGAAATCTTACCATAGAAGGCTATGTGATTGTCATTACAGCCTCTAATGGTGAATATACGACTACTGAAAATTTGATTTTGAATATGCATCAATCAGGGTTTAGACCAGGGTACAGCGCTGTGACTGCAACCACACAAGTTGTAAATGACATTTCCGGAGGCTTGGCTGATTTGTGCTGCCTTGTTAATAAACCTGTGAAAGGTAGTTGACACTGTTAATTATTCATCAATAGCATGTCATTAGGCATTATGTGTATATTGTCTGTACGTTTACATGGAAGAGACAAACACACCACAAATTAAAGCTGACAGTCTGCCCTTTAGCCTCATCATTTTAAACCAATAAGTGCAGGAATACATATAATGTGTGAGCATCCATCCACCGCCGTACTCATTCTATCCTTCAGGGAACAGAGGTTATAGTCTTTATATTTACCCCAGTTCACAATCCCACAAAACATGGCTCTATATCCGGTGTTGGACAGGAATCTGACTAATGTTTATGTAGAGTAATGTCCTGCGTTTACAGACCCATTATCTGAAACAAAATGCCCCCCTCAACAGTTTTTCTTTCTAAATTACGTTATACCTTGTCTGCTCTCGCTCTGATGGCTTAACAGCACTTAAGGTGTCTGTAGTGTTGCTTTGGACTGTTCTCAGGGAGACAGACAAAGACCAGACACCACCTAATGGCTCACTTCTTTACTTTATCACCAGAGCACAGCAAAACAACAGATCAGGGTTCACATAACATTTGAGTGTGCGCTGAGCTCCGAGTAACCAGTGAGTTATGTTTGACGCTCACCCTGCCCGCCCTCGTTATCATTAGGGATAATTACCTTGTAAAAAAGGACACGCTGCCTCCCTTTTGGAGTCATCACACCAGACACTTGCTTTTTCTTTCTTTCACCTTCTTTTACTTTCTTTCTGTCTTATTTTTTATTTCAGTTGTAGTTTCCTGTTGCCAGCTGCATGAAGTACTCACAGTGCCTCTGTCTTTATCTGGGCCCCTGGGAAAACATGTGTAAACTCTCTCTGTGTTCCTCTTCACACGCATGCACACACAAACATATTTTGCACATATGTTTATCCTCAACACAATAGGTCAAATGTTGATGATGCCAATAGGTCAAATGTTGATGATGTTATGTAACAATCCCCTAAAAATAGAATGTGAAAAGTGAATATGATATTGTTACGCCTCAACCTCACTCCCTCCCCCTGCACCAATAGGACCCAGCCCTAGAACACTCTACCCCTGCCCCCTGCTGCCAAAAGGAACACAACTCAACTATTTCATTTTAAACCGTAAAGTCTGCCGGGAGTTTACATCAGCATACCCACCCATACATCAACAGTCAAACTCAGCCAACTCTCACAGAGGGAGGCAGAAGATGGTCAGCTTAGCTGTGGCAGACCTCTTGAGTCTGCCACTCTGATTTGACTGGGCTTGAATGACTGATGTAGACACCACACTTTCCCCAGCCCATTGGTCCCCGCTGTTAGCCTGTCAGCAGCCCATAAATCTGACTGTCAAAACCCAGCCTGACCCCTGTCATGTGGAGACACGTGGAGTTGACACTGGGGATGCACATACACTACCGTTCAAATGTTTGGGGTCAGTTAGAAATATCTTAGATTTTTGTTAGCAATTTTTTGTCCATTGAAATAATACCAAATTGATCAGAAATACATTGATAATTTTGGAAATGACTATTGTAGCTGGAAAAGCCTTATAATTCATAAAATATCTACATAGGCAAACAGAGGCCCGTTATCAGCAACATCAGTCCTGTGTTCCATTGCCACATTGCGTTTGTTAAGCCAAAGGCTAATCAATCATTAGAAAACCATTGTGCAGCTACAGTGGGGCAAAAAGTATTTTGTCAGCCACCAATTGTGCAAGCTCTCCCACTTAAAAAGATGAGAGAGGCCTGTAATTTTCATCATAGGCACACTTCAACTATGAGAGACAAAATGAGAAAATATATTCCAGAAAATCTCATTATAGGATTTTTTATGAATTTATTGGTAGATTATGGTGGAAAATAAGTATTTGGTCAATAACAAAAGTTAATCTCAATACTTTGTTATGTACCCTTTGTCTTCACAAGGTTTTCACACACTGTTGCTGGTATTTTGGCCCATTCCTCCATGCAGATCTCCTCTAGAGCAGTGATGTTTTGGGGCTGTTGCTGGGCAACATGGACTTTCAACTCCCTCCAAAGATTTTCTAGGGGGTTGAGATCTGGTGACTGGCTAGGCCACTCCAGGACTTTGACATTATTCTTACAAAGCCACTCCTTCGTTGGCCGGGCGGGGTGTTTGGGATCATTGTCATTCTGAAAGACCCAGCCATGTTTCATCTTCAATGCCCTTGCTGAGGGAAGGAGGTTTTCACTCAAAATCTCATGATACATGGCCCCATTAATTCTTTCCTTTACATGGATCAGTCCTTCTGGTCCCTTTGCAGAAAAACAGCCCCAAAGCATGATGTTTCCACCCCCATGCTTCACAGTAGGTATGGTGTTCTTTGGATGAAACTCAGCATTCTTTCTCCTCCAAACACAACGAGTTGAGTTTTTACCAAAAAATTCTATTTTGGTTTCATCTGACCATATGACATTCGCCCAATCCTCTTCTGGATCATCCAAATGCTCTCTAGCAAACCTCAGACGGGCCTGGACATGTACTGGCTTAAGCAGGGGGACACGTCTGGCACTGCAGGATTTGAGTCCCTGGCGGCGTAGTGTGTTACTGATGGTAGCCTTTGTTACTTTGGTCCCAGCTCTCTGCAGGTCATTCATTAGGTCCCCCCGTGTGGTTCTGGGTATTTTGCTCACCGTTCTTGTGATCATTTTGACCCCACGGGGTGAGATCTTGCGTGGAGCCCCGGATCGAGGGAGATTATCAGTGGTCTTGTATGTCTTTGGTGTTGGCCATAGTGGAGTTTGGAGTGTGACTGTTTGAGGTTGTGGACAGGTGTCTTTTATACTGATAACAAGTTCAAACAGGTGCCATTAATACAGGTAA
>JACXGJ010017821.1:0-10865 GCA_016801105.1 Esox niger
ATGGCTTGCCTATGACTATCACATTCTACAAAATGTTTTCTCTTTCTTTCTCCACTATCTAGTTCTGTTAGTCTTTGTTTTACTTTAATAAAGCAAGTATTGCAGGCCCCATGTTTTGGTTTTCCTAGAACACGTATTTGCTTGGTTTAAGTGGAAGCTGATATACTGCTGTCCTCACTATTTGGGTTACATCCCTCAGTGTTTAATTTTGTCTTCAAACATCTGCTATCTATCTGTCTGAGCTTTATGATCTGCTTTCCTATTGCTTTCTCCTCCCAACTCCTAAGGCTATGGTTGTCTACTTTATTGTTTATATTGGTAAAGACCACCCCATCCTAATATCTCAGTGTACTTAGTTCCTCAAAATAAAAGCATCTGTGTTAGTTCTCTCAGCAGAGGCAGAAAGAAACAAACCAATTATTCAAGTCTAACAGTCAGAGGACTGGTTTGGGGCTTTCACACTCCTCTGGGTCTCTGCAACCTTAAATGCTCTCTTATTGTATTACACAGGTTTTATACATGTGTTGTGGGGGAGTGTGTGTGTGAGAGAGAGACTGTCCGTATTTACACCACTGACATGATGGTCTGTGTGTTTATAAATGTCATTCACCACTTAGCAGATGCCAAAGCAAAATGTTTTTGTTGACCAATAAACACGTCTGTGGGATCCCCTGGATTCTACTGAATACGTTGTGTGCCAAAATATTCCGAACTCTTAAAGGACATCTCAAGCCATTTTGTTTCCTGTATTTTCTAGCCCCCCCCCCCCCAAAAAAAGTGATGACACACAATCTCCAAACTCCAGTACAGTAACTGGTGACCTTCGCCCTACTGATGATTCACAGGACCACCACAGAAAGTAGCATGTTTTGCTTATTCCCAAATGGACCCCCCCCCCCCGTGCACTCACAGGCCTCAACCATTTGTCCCAAAGCTGACAGAGTAAAAATTATTGAGTGTGCAGAGACTATAGACCCTCCAGTGGCCCCTTCCCAACACTGCAGCCTCCAAAAACTAAGTTGAATCCCATAACGCACAAAATGTTTTGAGCTTTCACACAAACAATGCATGCAAAACTAAATTAAATGTTTAATTGTTTATGTGGTTTATTTCTAATGATACCATAGGATGATTTTTTACATATGAATTGAATTGTTGTTTTATTGATTGAAGTAGAGCATGAATTGCATTATAGAAATCTCAAATGAGTCCCAAACTTGATGTGTTTATTATTAAAGCCCTTGCCACTCTGGAACATGGAGTCAGCAACAACATGACCAGGAGGGCAATCAAAGCAAGTGCTAGGTGAAGTGATAGGTGACTACTGCTGACTAAAGGTGACTTCAAAGTACATCTAACATTCTGTGTGTTTGAGTGTTGAAACTGTACACTTAATGTCCTATTTCACTATATAGAATTGTTCAGCATATCCACAGATGAGCCAAAACATGACCTCCCACAGGTTAAGTGAATAACATTGATTATCACCTAACTAGAGCAAATGTCAAGGACTGGGTAGAGTAGATGGTACGCGAACAATCATTTCTCATAGTCAATGTGTTAGAAGCTGGAGAAATGGGCAGGAATAAAGACCTGAGTGACTTTCACAAGGGCCAAATGGTTATAGTCAGACTACTAGGTCGGCGCATATCTGAAATGGCAAGGCGTGTGCGGTACTCCTTGTCCGAGGAGGGACAAACTGGCAACAAACCAGCGAACGGACAGGAACAGGGCTAGTAGTTTGTTAACAAATGTTTTCAATATATATTTAGCCAGTATTCATGTTAAGTTAGTCTGTTCACAATACTATATGCACTAAAGTGAGAAAATATTTTGTAAATATCCAAGTGTAAATAGGCAATATATAACGCAAAAATATATGTTTTATATTATTTAAATAGTGCATACAAAGAAAACCACATAACTACAGTGAACAAAACATTATTGGAGCTGACTTCACATATGTGAAGGATTAACTGGCTGGCCTAGCAATCACAAAATAAAACGTAGGTTAAGTTATTTCAAACGAAATCATTCTTGCATTAACCCTGTTTAATCAGCAGTCATTCTCATCGTTCAAATGTTCATGCTTTCATACATACAGAAAGCAGTTCTGTCACCTGCCTTTTCTCCCATGTTTAAAGTTGACAGATATGTGGTTCTAAAATTAGACTCACTAGAACCCTTAACTGCTCGCCATAGACGAGGGGGGGCTTAATTTCCAGACCTGCATATGACATTGTACCTATAATGCTGATTAATTTATGATAAGGATTAATTCATGTTATACAATGCAAATATACTGTACACTAAGCTAGATTCCTGGCTGACTGACTTCAATCTAAACTGTTGATATTAGCTTAAACCATTCTTCAACTGTGTCAGTTGTGCTCACCTTTCTTTTTAAATAAACTAATTTGCGGTTGTTTTCCCTCAGTTTGCTTTCTTTTCTTTTTTGGACCTTTTCTTGGAGGAGGACATGACTCTATCATAGTAGTAGTCACTCAGCTCAATTAGCTGCTTTTAGAGACAACGTCACTCAAACGATTTATTCAGCCAATTTTTAAGTTATGACAATAATTACTTAATATAAAAATATATAACATTTTCCTTACATGCTTTTCAATCGCCCTCCTCTGATTGGGGCCCTGTATAGTCAGTCCCCCTTTCCCTCCTTCGACCAATAAGGTATATCTGCAGATCACATATAGAGGGCGTTACTTAATATGGGGGTTCCTGAATATTAAGTTACGCCCACTGAATTATGAAGTTTTCCCACTGATGTTCGCAATCTTGAACTTCTTCCATTTTCTAATGATTGCGCCTACAGTTGCTGCCTTCTCACCAAGCTGCTTGTCTATTGTCCTGTAGCCCATCCCAGCCTTGTGCAGGTCTACAATATCATCCCCGATGTCCTTACACAGCTTTCTGGTCTTGGCCATTGTGGAGAGGTTGGAGTCTGTTTGATTGAGTGTGTGGACAGGTGTCTTTTATACAGATAACGAGTTCAAACAGTTGCAGTTAATACAGGTAATGAGTGGAGAACAGGAGGGCTTCTTAAAGAAAAACTAATTTTTGTTTTAGATTTCGTCTCTCATATTTGAAGTGTATCTAGGATAAAAATTACAGACCTCTACATGCTTTGTAAGTAGGAAAACCTGCAAAATCAGCAGTGTATCAAATACTTGTTCTCCCCACTGTATACACATACTGTACATCGCCCTGGATGAGAGTATTTGTAAAATGACATAAATGCACATGTAATGCATATGTTTGCTGACCATCTATGGACATTATGCTTGTGCATAATGACAAATAAACTGGTCTGTGGGTGCAGATGAAATTTAGGCAGAGAGAGAACATTTATTAATCTACAACCCCATTTCCAAAAAAGTTGGAATGCTGCATAAATTGCAAATCAATACAGAATGCAATACTGTGCAAATCATTTATCCCTGAATTTATCTGAAAATAGGACAATACAACATGTCAAATGGTGAAACTGAAAAAATACATGCCCATTTTTTATTTGATGCCAGCACTACGTTTCAGAAATTTGGGCAGGGCATGTTTACCACTGTGTTGCATCAGCTATTCTTTTAACAATACTCAATAATAATTTGGGTACGGAGGGGACCAGCTGTTGTAGTTTCAAAAGTGAAATGTATTCCCATTCTTGCTTGATATAGTATTTCAGCTACTCAACAGTTTGGGATTGCCATTGTCGTATTCTTCGTTTCATAATGCAACAAATTAATTTAATGTGTGACAGGTCTGGACTGCAGGTAGGCAAGTTTAGCACCCAGTCTTTTTTACTACAGAGCCATGCTGTTGTAATACATGTAGAATGTGGTTTGGCCCTTTCCATTTGCTTCAATGCATCTTAATTGAGCTCGGGCCCAGAAAAGGCGGTATCTGGATCTTGTTTATATATGGTCTCTTCTTTGTGTAGTAGTATTAACTTGCATTTGTGTATGCAGCGACGTACTGTGTTCACAGACAATGGTTTTCAGAATTGTCCCTGAAAATGAGCCATGCAGTGATGAACACTAAAGAATCATGTCTGGTTAATGCGGTAAATCATGGCCATGCAATATTGTTTTTTAGCTTTTAATGATATTATGTACCATAGATGATAAGATCCCCAAACTCTTTGCAATTTTATGTTGAGAAACGTTATTCCTAAATTGTTGCACTAATAACCTGCTTAGTGTGTCTTAGAGTGGTGAACCCTTCCCCATCTGTACTTCTGAAAGACTCATCCTCTCTCGGATGCCTTTTTATACCCAATCATGTTATTGACCTGTTGCCAGTTAACCTACTTTATATAGTTCTGTGATGTTTCACCAAGTTTTTTTGCATTACACCACTTTCCCAGTCTATTGTTGCCCCTGTCCCTGTTTTTTAGATATGTGTTGCTGGCATCAAATTCAAAGTGGGCACATGCACTGCTCAAAGAAATGAACGTAACTTCACACATCGGGTCTTGATGAACAAAATGTATTAAAAATAAAAATCTTTACTGTACATTCTGTAATTCGTTGAGAATAAAATGACGTAACAACGGTCAACGGAAACCGATATCACCAAGTCTGAGGACTTCACCTCAGTACCCAACCGCAGTAAGGGTAACATTGGGTCGCACTTGGAGGTCTGTGAGACCCTCCAATGGTTTGCCTCCCAGACCATCACTGAGCCACCACCTAACCGGTCATGCTGGATGATGTTCCCGGCAGCGTAAAGTTCACAACAGCGTCTCCAGACTGTTTGACGTCTGTCACATGTGTTCAGTGTGAACGTGCTCTAATCTTTGGAGAGAATGGGGAACCAACAACAGACATGAAATTCTGTTCTAGTTTTCTCTGGCAAATGCGAATCGAGCTGGGCTGTGAGCACAGCTCCCACAAGAGGACATCCCTCATGCCACCCTCATGCAGTCTGTTTCTGATAGTTTGGTCAGAAACATGCACACCAGTAGCATGCTGGAGGTAATTTTGTAGGGCTCTGGCAGTGCTCCTCCTGTTCTTCCCCACACAAAAAAGCAGAAACCGGTCTCCTGGTATCTCCCTCATGTTCTTGAGACTGTACTGGGAGACACAGAAAACCTAGAGAATGCATGTATGGCTGTGCCGTTCTGAAGGAGCTGGCCTACCTGTGCAAACTGAATGAGCTCCAGGTACGGCCTCATTCTACCAGTAGTAACAAAAACAATGGCAAAACACAAAACCATAGACCAATCACTCAGGAAGGAAAAGGGGAGAGTAATTGTCTGTGGCCACCACCTGCCAAACCATCCCCTTTTTGGAGGTTGTTTTGGTGTTGCCTCTACAGTGCACCTGTTGTCACTTTAATTTGCACCAAGAGGTGACATTGATTCACAATCGCTTATGCTTCGGTACACAAGATATCCAAATGGCAAAAGTACAAGTCTAAAATCCAAAAGGGCCAATTTGAAGTAAGGCATCAGGAAATCCAACAGGCAAAGGTAGAAAATCAGAAGTTCAGACAGAGTGGGAAAGAGAGAAAACTTTACACTTGCATTTGTCAATGACCAGAATAGCGATAAGGAGAATCATAGTGACACTACCTCACAAGGAAGCGCAAAATAACCAGTCTTAAATACAGAGGAAACAAGGAAGACGGGTTCAGAATTCCGGTGATTTGGATCTAGAGTCTGTGCAGCGTTCGTGATGCATGGGAAGTGGAGCATGCACCGGTGGCGGAGATCTGAGAATACCAATCTGTCCAGCTCACAGCTGTTTATTTAACTTGGTGTCATGCTGGAATTATTACATGATCTCTTAAATTTTTGAGCAGTGTATTCTTAAAGAAACAAGAACATTTCTCAGGTTCATCATTTCATATATTATATTTTTTCTATTCAATATAGGGTTTAAATGGTTTGCACATCATTGCATTCTGTTTTTCTTTACATTTTACAGTGTCCCAACATTTTGGGGAAATTGGGTTGTAGATTTACACTTCCTTTCAGCTTATCTGTGCTTTTATTTAATCAGAAGACAGTATTGGTTATATTAATATGATATTAACAAAAAACCTTTGGTCAAACGTTGTGTCTTATACTGTCTAGTGGTGGTGAATAATGCCAGTGTCATATTTTTGAGAGTACAAAGCAGCAGTTTAAGATGTGATAGGGTGGAGTGGATTGGAGAGTGGTGTGAGAGTTGAGTAAGTCATGGAAAAGTTTTGCATGCAGTAACCTTGCCTCAAGCCCATTACACACACTGTTCTGTGCAGTATCAGTTGAGACAACTCAGATGCATTGTACACATCAACTCAGCTGTTCCACATCAACGTTACAACAATTGGTACTTGGGCGCACAAGAAACGAAATGGGAGACGATTGGTTGTTAGACTAAGCAGATTAAGTCACTAATGAAGGCCACGTTTGACAGTGTGTTTCACCATTAATACAATTTGGGAAGATGTCTTTCATAACAAGATTAAGCATGGAGTCGAGGGGAGTGTTTTCTACCAATGTGACACTGTTTGTTTATGTCCTCAGTAGAGTGGCATCATCTCCCTATAGAGCTTATAAAAAGGGATTTCACTGCCATATTACCATGGTTACAAACTTTTAAAGAACCCTCCCACAAACCTAAATACCAATCAATGCCCTAGAGCTGTGATGACCGTGTAAAGTATTTGTAACATGCCAGTGTCTGTTTAAGTCATCGTGTTGACTGTAAATCCATCAAAGGGATCTGTTTGACTGAAAAATGTTCTGTGCTAGATTTGTAATTATGTTGCCTTTAAAAGAAAAGTTTGATTAACTGCTCATTTTCAAGTAGAAAACCTTGTTGTTTTATTAGGTTTCAGAGTTTATTTAAGCAAAACGGTGCCACACTGAGGCCTGCTTCTATTTGTCAGTGAGTGTGACATGTCATGCAGCCACAGCATGCTCATCAACAGGAGAAATGAAGGTATACTTCATAAACTGTTTCCAGTTCATCTTCTGGAGTGCCAAACGACTTCACTTTTTTGAGAATGAATTATCTGTTGTTTATATCTGGTCGGTGTATTGGGATGGGAGGGCACGATGTAAAGAAGATATGAGCACACTGCTTTATTTGGGGGTTGAATTTCTTTTGCCTCTGTCCCGTCTGCTGAGATACGCCACACAGAAAAACAAGGCTGGGATCTGCCTTGGTGTTCTGCATGGAACCACATTCAAATTCCTCTGGAGAACAAATGTCTACTTTCTTGGTTTGTACCATGCATTCTGAAAGTATTCATACCCCTGTACTTTCTCCACATCTTGTTGTTTAATAGACTTAATTTATAATTGTTTAAATGTATTTATTTATTGCCTTTGATCTTCACACAGCACCATTGAATGAAAAAGAAAAATATTTACGTTTTTCCAATTCAGTGAAAACTGAAGCATCTCATGTTCATAAGCATTCAGACTATTTACTCAGCATTTTGTAGGTCTTTGGCAGCAATCACAGCTTTGAGTGTTCATGCCTCTACCAGCTTTGCACAACTGGATTTGGGCAGTTTCTCCCATTTTTCCTTAAGCTCTGAAAGTTTAGATAGGGAGCATCAGTGAACTTGGATCTTTATGTCTCCATGTTCAATTTGGTTCAAGCTTTGGCCACTCAAGGACATTCACAGTCACATTGCTGTTGTTGTCGTGCTGAAAGACGAATCTTCTGTATTTTGCTCTGTTCAACAATTCTGAGCAGTCTCTCAAGACTTGCCCCTGAGAAGCATCCCCAGAGCATGATGCCGTCATCACCATGTTTCACTGTAGAAATGGTTTAATCTAAGTGCTCTGCGTAACCTAATGCTAAGCATCCAGGCCTACTAGTTCATTTAGGTCTACGGAGAGTTTTTTTTGAATTCCTGGTCTGTTTTTTGCTCTGACATGCATCGTGCAGTTTGGTTCCCTAAATAGACATGTGTGTGCCTTTTGTATAATGTCCAATCAATTGAATTTTCCATCAGCGGACTCCAAGTTATAGAACCATTTAGAGTTTTACGAAATGACACATGATGTATCTGCGCTTCAGGAAGTGTCATGGGAAAAAGTGTGCTGTAATTATATACAGTGGATATAAAAAGTCTTCACACCCCTGTTAAAATGCCAAATGTTTGTAATGTAAAAAAGAAATTCCAAGATAAATCATGTCAGAACATTTCCACTTTTAATGTGACCTATAATGTGAACAATTCAATTTAAAATCGAACTGAAATCTCTGAGTGGGAAAAATTTAAAACTCACAATAACCTAGTTGCATAAGTGTGCACACTCTTAAACTAATACTTTGTTGAAGCACCTTTTGATTTTATTACAGCACTCAGTCTTTTTGGGTAGGGGTCCATTAGCATGGCACATCTTGACATGGCAATTTTTCCCCACTCTTCTTTGCAAAAGTGCTCCAAATCTGTCAGATTGCGAAGACATCTCCTGTACACTGCTCTCTTCAGATCACCCCAAAGATGTTCAGTTGGATTCAGGTCCGGGCTCTGGCTGGCCCATTCCACAACTAATTATTCTGGTGAAGCCATGCTTTTGTGGATTTGGATGTGTGCTTTGGGTCATTGTCATGCTGAACTCCCTCTTGATCTTCTGCAGTGTTGTGTGCAGTTTTGCTTTTGTGCCAAATATACCTTTTGCTTTGCTTTTGCTTTGGAGAATATTTTGTACCCTTCTCCTGACTGATATCTTTCAACAATGAGATCCCTCTGATTCTTTGGAAGCTCTTTGTGGACCATGGCTTTTGCACTGAGATGCAACTGAGAAAAGGTCAGGATAATCCCACTAGAGCTGAACTTTATTTGTGATTAATCAGAGTCACTTTTAATGATGGCAGGTAGGTAATGACTTCTATGTAATATTGAGTTTGAATGTGACTAGTGAATTCTGAACACAGCCACATCCCCAGTTCTAAGAGGGTGTGCACACTTATGCAACAAGGGTATTGTAAGGTTTTTATTTTTGTTCACATCATAGGTCACATAAAAAGTGGAAATCATTTGTCTTATTCTCATTCTTTTACATCACAAAAACCTGCCATTCTAACAGGGATGTGGAGACTTTTTATATCCACTCTACATATATGAGATATTTCAAAAGACTTTCAATAAATTGTCTATAAATGTGTTTTTATTTGGTCGTTCTGGTTCATTGTGCACAGATTGTTGGCAAACAAATATTTAATCAATTATACATTTGATGTAGGAAAAAAACAAAAATGTGTAGAGAGTGAAAGGGTCTGAATACCTTCCGAATGCACAGTCCATTTAATAATTAATAAAATGTTTAGGCTGATAAGGGACACAGAAAAAAAGTAACAATGAATGTTGTTGGGGGCTGCCTCTATACTAATGGAAGGTAGGTGCATGAGCAGCTGAAGATACATCTCACTAGAGCCATGACAACATAGGATGAGAGTTTATTAAGAATGTGATAGACCATTTTTCATAAAATTCAAACTGGCTTATTTATTGGGTTTCCATTAAATCGACAAGAAAAAAATCCAAATGAATTTTTAAGTATAGGTTTTAACTGTCACAAATCATCAAACAAGCACTAGATCAAATAATGCATGAGCATCCTTGTGGCAACATTAAGAGTTACTGTATCTGGCTAATCAATTGAAGATGGAATGAAAAATTGCAGAACTGAAGGTTAAATTAGTTATGTAGGGTGGTTACAATTGAGATGTGGGGTGGAAACCAACATTTCACTTGTTTTTACTCTCATATAGCTTATAAATAACTAAGAAGCTTATAGCTTATCTCATGATTAAGTAGTGAGAATAGCTGCTATGTGATTTTAATAAGAGATTAGAAATGAAGAGCAACACATTTTACATGGCCAGAGTTAATTGAGTTTATGTCAATCTCACAATTCCCCTCCTCACTCAAACACCCCATGGTTGCTTGCTGTTGCTATGCAGTTGCATTCCAGTATCAGCATATAACTATATGCTACAAAAAAATAATCTACTAAAAACACAACAACATTATTGCATTAGGAAACAGTACTTTATTGGTTGTGACTGACAGAATAACTTTTGAAAGGTTTACTGGACAATGGCATATTCAGAATCTACATCAAGAGAAGTTTGAGGCTTCCCTAGCTGCAGTGGGCTTCGCAATGCCAAATAAATGTAACCAGTTTAACTGCAGAATTGATTAACAAAGGAGTCCCAGTCACACTACTTTATATAATTGTGTATTCTGTCCCTATATATTGTCTACCACTGGCAGCAACATTACAGAGCAAAAGCTGAGTATATGTAAGTGGACTTACTGATGAAATGTTATTCCAATTCTGAGTAGGCGATAGAAGAGAGAACTGCTTTAATTTCATAATTACATTTACTGTTTTCCCCCATTCCAAAGAACTGACAGTCAATGCATCTGGTTTTCCTTCATGCATAATCATTTATTTCACTTGGACATTTGGACAGATGCCAAAAGCTTAGCTAACATTCAGTTGGACACACATTTGTTCAGACTTTTTCCATAAAAGTAAATAAAGGGAAACACAAATATACCAACAATTAAATTACTTTCGTCTTACTTTATGTCTGGGAAATGTGAAAGGGCGATGGCATTGTTAGCCTATGTTAGCCTAGCCACAAACTGTGGATGCAGGGCCAAACTACATGGAATCAGGGTACGTACAGTATGTAAGCAATAAGGAATGAGGGTGTGTGGTATATGGACAATATACCATTGGCTATGAGCTGTTCTTAGGCACAACACATTGCAGAGTGCCTGGACATTGGGTCATGGGATATTGGCTATATATATATATATCGGCCATACCATATATTCTGTATATATATATATATATATATATATATATATATATATATATATATATA
>JACXGJ010017822.1:0-10795 GCA_016801105.1 Esox niger
TGATACACCTGTATGACCGTAGAAACTGGAGGTATTGATACACCTGCATGACCGTAGAGACTGGAGGTACTGATACACCTGTATGACCGTAGAGACTGGAGGTATTGATACACCTGTATGACCGTAGAGACTGGAGGTACTGATACACCTGCATGACCGTAGAGACTGGAGCTATTGATACACCTGTATGACTGTAGTGACTGGTGTTATTGATACACCTGTATGACTGTACTGATACACCTGTATGTCTGTAGTGTCTGGAGGTATTGATACACCTGTATGACTGTAGTGACTGGTGTTATTGATACACCTGTATGACTGTATTGACTGGAGGTATTGATACACCTGTATGACTGTATTGACTGGAGGTATTGATAGACCTGTATGACTGTATTGACTGGAGGTATTGATACACCTGTATGAATGTATTGACTGGAGGTATTGATAGACCTGTATGACTGTATTGACTGGAGGTATTGATACACCTGTATGAATGTATTGACTGGAGGTATTGATACACCTGTATGACTAGTGGCTGGAGGTATTGATACGCCTATATGACTGTATTGATACACCTGTATGACTGTAGTGACTGGAGGTATTGATACACCTGTATGACTGTAGTTACTGGAGGTATTGATACACCTGTATGACTGTAGTGACTGGTGTTATTGATACACCTGTATGACTGTACTGATACACCTGTATGACTGTAGTGACTGGAGGTATTGATGCTCCTGTATGTTTTTGATGAAAGGTTATTCATGAAATATCATATTTGATATATTATGAATATATATATTTCTGTGTGTCTCTTTCCCAGCAGAAGATGATGGACGCACGGGAGCGTCTGATTGGTCAACAGAGAGACACCCAGGCATCCCTGGAGCGTCTCAAGGCTCTGATCCGTCTGATCCAGCGGGACCAGATGATCCAGGTTACAATGACAGCCACAACTACGACCGGTGCCTCGCTGCTGTCCTTGCCCTGGATAAAGCCCACCAGCACCACCAGCACTCACACAGCTCCCCCCACTGGGCCCTCCTCGCAACTGCAGCAGAAGAGCCAGGCCCAGGGCAACAACTGATCAGTAATACCACCCCAGCCCTCCAGGGGGCACTGCGTCAATAGTGGATCCCAAATGGCACCCTTTTCCCTGTCCGGGGTAGTTCTGCAGGCACCTCATAGAAACATCAGACATTTTATTTCTCAATTTTTTTATTAATTCCGAGGAGCCATGGAAATCATTTAATAATATTTAACCTCATGTTCTTTTCTGAAAAGCTGTTGAGGGGGTTGATGAATGAAAACAAAAGTAATAAACTATATATTCGATTCATTTTATCACCACAAGAACTTTTTAAACCCAACACCTACAGTGCTTATGAGATTTTTCTTTTTTGTTTTGTATTTGTTAATGTTTACTTGGCCTTAATGTATTTATGACTGCGAAGGTGCAGCGATCGAAGTGCTGCAACAGAAATACGGAGTGGGAATTCTTTCTGTGTGGCAAAAAAAGACTTTTGCTTTTTTAAACTGGTATAATAATTGTTCTTCATAGTGAGAGAGAACCATATATTGATATATCAGAGTGGGTCTCTGTTCTCTATAGTCCTCTGAACAATATTTGCCATAATTATTCAGGTGTAAGTGGGAACAAGAGGGGCAGCGTTTTCATTGTGTATGTACATAAAAGCATACGAGCCTTCAAAACAAAAACAGAGTACTTTTTTTTCAGTATTAATATAGTTGAAGTTAAAAAGAAAGTATTTAAGATGACTACAGAATTTAGCATTTCTAGAGGAGAGTTGAGTATTTTCATGCTGTTGATTGAGTTGAGGAATATTTTGGATCTGCTGTTGTACATATTCTTCTTACCCCAGGTCCTTCATTACTGTTAATGGATTCACACAACTGCAGCAGGGTTCTTCCCCAGCTGTACGCACAGCGGACATTTTAAACAGGGGCCATTTGAGACGGATTCTGGGATCCAACCATTTAAAATCCCTTTCCCTGGGTTTCTTTTCACCAGTATAGAAAATATGCCAAAAAACCTTACATTTTTGTACTGGGTACTCCCATTTACGTATCAGATATTTCTCATGCTTTTTATCCCTGCCTGTTTTTTATATTTAGAAAACTCTATCACACTAGTTGTTTTTTTTTACTCTTTTTGTGTGACCATGTTCGTTATGATGACTTGACATTTGAAAGCCGGCTGATTTAATCTGTCTCTGTTTTGTTGCTAGTCTTCTAGCTTGAGCTGGATGTTACAAATGAACTGTTTCTACATGGCTGGACAGAACAATGAACACTGCCTGAAGACCAACTAGATCCAACCAGGTTTCTTATCATTTTGTAAACATATACAACCACCATTCAAGTGGAGAATAACTGTTTTATCATTCTGCAACAGTTTAAAGTTAGTCTTCCTATTGGTCCTGAAAGTATTAGTTTACATTGTCTTACACTATCATGTGTCCAGCACATCAGTGTCACTGCGGTAGTTGTGAAACCCTCTAATATCAAAGCAACCATTGTCTTGGAGCAGAGCAGTTCACATGGAACAGTGGATGCAGACTGACTCTTCAATAATGAATTGATTGATTGATTTGAGTGACTTGTCGGTCTGAGTCTAACTCGCACTGAGGCTCTTCAAAAGATGTGGACTTGCATCAACAGAGGTTTGCCTTTCAAAACGATTACTGATTATAACATTAAGGTGCAACTAAACGATGAACGAGGTAGTTAATCCATCCAGCAGGGCTATTTCAATCCACTGGTCTGGTCTGAATCAATCCACCATCCAGTGCATATCATGGGCTTGAGACAGACCATACATGTCAAACCGCATGCCACTCTGGCAAAACCACTAATAAAATGCTGCATTCATCCCAATTTTAAGATTTGTTCCACTAATTGATCATTTGACCAATCACATTACATCGTTTCACATCAAATATTTCAGAAAAGATTGGTCAAAAGACCAATTAGTGAAAACAGAAAATAAAAATATTGGGCTGATTGGGTAACAACAGCTCTAAAGACAAGCTTCATATTTAGTGCTCCGTACCACATATCTGGGATCTTCTCACTCAAGCGCATATCCTGACTGTAACCAATAGGAATAAACATATCTGACTGCAGATCAGCTGTTAGCAGATCGGCTGTTAGGATGAAGGATAACTTCACAGTTTGCCCTTCATCCATTATCCTACTAGCCCTTTTCCACTCCAGAGTTTTGTCTCCCACCACATTACCCAGAATCCTCCGGGAGAAACTGTGCAGTGCATATACAGATCTATTTTAATACATTCAAAGACACAAACATTTGAAGAAATGAAGAAAAAAAAAACAATCTTTTTTTATATTATTTTAACAACGAACAAAAAAGCATTGGACTGTTTTTCTATTGTTTGCCAATTATGCATTGTTATGAGCTTGCGATGTTCAACGTGTTTTTATGCCATGATGAGGAAAGAGACGACACGTTTTAGATGGAAATGTCTTTTGTCTGTTGAAGTAGAGTTTTTTCTTTGTCATTGTTGAAGAGGACGGTCAGTGGGTAGTGTGTATAGCAAAGAGTTTGTCTTACATATGCCAATGTAGTTTTATCTTCTTGATGATGATGATGCATTTAAAGTTGATTGATGGAAACTGGTAATTGGTTAAGAGTAGTCTCACTTTTTTAGTACCAAGTTCTTATGAAAAATTGAATCGTTAATAAACAAAATTCAAGAACAAAAACTGTGGAAAATTTGGTATTTTCATGTATGTGATGTTATGATGAAACATTAATATATTTATGAGAGTCAAATTCACTATTATTTTGAACGGTAAATATTTTAAATATATTGTACCTTGGGACATAGTAACTAGTAGTAACAATTAGTGAAACATCCAGCCAAACAGATTATTTTGTTAAATACATATTTATTTACCCATTATATAAAGGAACAAACATATCAGACCAACAAAACAACACAAATGTTATGGTAACACATGTACAAGTTGAGCAGTTAAATTCCAATGTTGTTTTATGGTGATAATCCACCACAATGAGACACTGGACAGTCAATATCTGACAGCAAGGATTAGTAACAAACACATACTACGAAACAGTTTTCCAATAACAACAAACTGGATTCAAAGGTCAAGCATTACTCCAAAAACAACTAGGTGGATTTCAAGGTGAAGCACATCAACATTGTTTTTAAGTCCAGTTGAACGAACACACCTGGAGGCCAGTCAATTGTGAAGTAATGGCTTCTTGTAAGGTACACAGACTCTTGTTTCATAACAACAAGGTGTATCTGAACCATGGACTAACAGAACTGTTCAAGGAGAGGCCAATAGAAATGTGTTTATTGTTCCGCAGTCTAGTCCAGCTCTATCTACTACTCATCCTTCCAGCCAAAGGAAGCACCAGAGGACCTGCGGGCTTCAAGGTTATCAAAACCTCGACGCTGCTCGAATACCTAACCACGTTGCCACAGCAACACCACAGAAGGTTATGCTTTTGGCATTACAGAGGCCACAGATGGCTGGTTGTGTGTTCTGTTACTGGGTACCTGTATAATAAATAGCATCAGAGCAACGCTGGTGTTCTAAAGATGGTTTGACCTTGGTTTGACCCTCATCCCAACAAAGAACCAGATTGTAATGGTGATGCTTAGAACGTTGTGTTGCAAACCCTCCGAGACACGGCAGATGAATGTCCAGGAAAGTCTCTGCAGTGAATGATGTCTGGGACAACCATGATGCTTCTGCTTGGTCCTGTATCTTCTGTGTAGGACGGCTGTTTGGCATCCTGGTTTGCCAGAACGGTTACCCACCACTAGTCTGAAGCATGGAGACAGTGCTTTCTGGCGTTGGGCGCTGGCCAGTCCACTACGTTCTGTAGGGTGGTGGACTGGCCTCAGGGCAGCACCTGGGCTGATGGGCACCGGGAGCTGAAGATGGCGTGGTAGTGTTCGATGAGGATCTCGGTGAAGATGCTGAGCGACGGCAGAGCGGTCAAAGACACAGAGCCCTGACGAGGCCAGGCCAGGTTAACACCAAACACACATCCCAGGTTGGAGGGAGACATCTTGTTGATGAGGCTCTGCTGAGAGACCTGGGAGGCACAGAGCTTTGGATGAGACCCCAAACAGGACAGAACCGACTGCATGGCGGACAACACTGACTGGGCCCTTCAGGAATGGGTTTTCTTTCTAGCCTTTTATTGGGCTAAAATACTGCTAATGCTATATAGCGTCAATGTGTCTCTGAGTGAAGATCTGCATTAGTCTGCCCGCTAAATAATTATATTTTTATGTTGTAACCAGTTGTCGTGACAATATAACAATTAGATCCAATTAATTAAGTTCCTCTGGATATTTAGTGCTTTTCTTATCTCTATTATTGCCTCTAAGAAGTCATGTGATGTCAAACCGTGGTTGTCTCTTACAAACCAATTGGTTTGAATCCTGATATAACCGTATACCAAGGGTATGACATCACTTAACTGCATAAATTGCATTGGAAACCGGTTTAACCATACCCCATTGTGCCTTATTGCTTACAAATACCACAGCTTTCGGCATTCAGGATAATATTAATTATAAACAGGGTACTTTGAATCCTGAATGCTGATTTGCTGAAAACCGCAGTACTTGAGTTTTGCGTTAGCTGCAAGTGAATGTGAAGTGGGATTTCAGGGTTGAAACGTAAGCGTTTCTTAGAGAAAGCGGATGTGGGTTTTGATTTGAAATGAAAAGAATCATCTCATTTGTGTCTACGGTGGTGTAATCATTGTGGGTGTTGTTTTAACTTGTTCAGCCTTTTCTCAAAATGTCGACAGTGCATTCCTATCATGTTCTTACCATATGTAGAGTTGTGGGTGTTGGTGTTTGGTCTGGTATCATGTTCTTACCATATGTAGGAAGCAGAGAAGGTACTTCAACACGATGTAGCTGGGTTCAGGAAGACGCTCGACTATGTGTTTACACATTGACACCCTCAGACTGCTCTCCACTCCTGTAACACAACAGCACAGCTCTCATTCCGGGGCATTCAGCATTCCCTCCTGTTGATTACTGGAACACTGTCATGTCCTTCATTCAAATCACTCATTTTACTATTATCTATTACATCGACAACTTTTAATTGACAACTCTGTGGCTTCAGGCTAATTATGTCTTCCACTAGCTCTGTGGCTAGCAGGCTAATTATGTCTTCCACTAGTTCTGTGGGTAGCAGCTGGCTATTTATCGATCCCATCTCAATATTATGATCATTGATTTACAGTGCATGGTGGTTTTATATGATAAGGATTGACCCAAAGTTGTTTTAGTGGGGCAAAGCTTATATTCTCAAGTGCCTCAATAAAGCTAGCAGTGAAAGCCAATCCCCTGATGAAGTACTGTTCTAATTAAGCGTGGGTGACTGGGAGAAGTCAGACAGGGGACGTTCAGTACTCCCAGGTCATTGCATACAGTATGCTCACTGACTGATGAGCAATAGTCATTATTGATCTCATCTATCATTTCTTTCTAGATCATTGGACGAGAGCTGACTGCCTGGAAAATCCTTGGAAGACTGCTTGTGTGCTGAGCCGAAACCTACTAATGGATTTTCCTTACTGACTATGTCCAGTATGTAGTCGTAGAGGGAGAAAGTGAGCAGGGGCTCAGGTAGCTCTCTGAGGAATGTCTTCAAGATGACCGCAGGGACATGGACATCTCCATACTGCTCAAACACCACTGGCTTGCCTGAGAAGGAAGAGCAAGTAGGTCAAACCAGCTCCCCCAAAACAGAACCTTCTGCATGCTGAGTAGCTAAAAGGTGAAGATTAAATAACACTTGAATTTAAGTGAGTGCTTTTCTTTAACATGCAGCGTTTCTTCTATGTGACTAAACAGTAACAAGCTTCAATGGAATGGGTCAAACAGACCAAAACAGACATTTTGTAAGATTGTTTGATGTTGTTGGTGTTTTCAACTATTTAGCCGATACAAATCTCTAAGACCAAACGTATGTACAGCATACGGTTGATTCTCTTCATGCAGTGCTTTGGACTAATGGCGTGAACTCTGGGAGTATTATGTGACACTCCAAGCTTGGCTGGCTACTGGCGACAGTGTGGCAGGATATTAAATCATGTAGTTGTACTACAATGACATTTAATTGACAGGACATGAGGCGTTATTGATCTCTACTTCCTGGTAGTGAGAGATAAGAGCTCTCCGCTCAGCTGTGTAGCACGGCTGTGTCTTAGCTCCTCCCTCTTCAAAGGTCAAATAAAACCTACATGGGTTGGAATGGAAATTGTCTATTTGCCTAACCGACCTCCATGAGACTCCCATGGCGAGTGGGCTCAGCAGTTAGTAATCAATTAGGGGTAAGTGCCTGGCTCAAGGGCTGCTTGACCCATTTCCACCAACTAAGAACAGAATTTGAAGTGGCAACTTTCTGGTTCCAGGTCCAACTCTATAACCACCACCCCCTTACCCTGGTTGTACAGCTTCTGGATGTCCTTGATGAGTTGAACACGAGCGGACCTCCTGAAAATGCCTTCAGTCTGGAGACCTGAGTAGGACAGGAAATAACCAACAACCACCAGTTCATCCAACAATTTAAAAGATTTTACAGAGTTACAGTTCATATAAGGCAATCATTGAAATACTTGTTGAAATACTGTAATAAGACCCTAATCTACTGATTTCACATGAGAGAAATAGGCTTTTTTCCTCTTTTATTTCATTTATATATATATTACTCATGTATATAAACAATGTTAACTTAATATAATGTGTTGTTTCCTACCTTTGATCTTCAAGTAAGACACAGTCTGGGACATGACAGGAGGAATCATCAAACCGCTATTCTTCTCACGAATGCTAGAGGGAGATCAAAACTCTGTTCAACTTCATAATATTGGGATTTTGAATTGATGTAGTAATATTATTGTATAATAATACCCCACAACGGAAGAAACAGGCTCCAGCCGGACAGAGGAGAGACTCCAGCCGGACAGAGGAGAGAGACACCAGCCAGACAGAGGAGAGAGACACCAGCCGGACAGAGGAGAAGAGGAGAGAGACTCACTATTGCAGGCTGACTCCAAACTGTTGCGTGGGTAGAGGAGGTCGAGGGGGAGGAGTCTTAGCCGAGGGGGGTGGGCCTCCCTTCTGGGCTGCCTGCAGCCTCTCGTCATGTCTTGGGAAGGAACACAAGGTTAGCATACCTACATTAAACCCACACCTTTAAACCTACCAACACGCGCTGTGGAACATGCTAAGGAGAACAGTACTGAACAGCTAGCTGAAAAGGTCTGCATTCCATGCAAATACATTCCAAGCATTCCATCCAGTCTTCCCCACAGCAGGCAGCACTGGATAAACATGGCGGCTAAACACTAAGAAACCTCTTCTACTCCGGAGATTCCTTACCAACACTATCCCCTACATGGGTCCCTCATTTTGACTAGACCCATATGGGGCGACAGAGAGAGAGTAGGGTGTCACGGCATCCGTCTAGGCTGGGGTTAACCTTAGCCCTAAGGTCAGGTATTTCAGATAGTTTGGGCTAAGGTCAGATAGTTTGGGCTAAGGAAAGGCAGTTTGGGCTAAGGAAAGGCAGTTTGGGCTAAGGAAAGGCAGTTTGGGCTAAGGAAAGGCAGTAAGGGCTAAGGTAAGGCAGTAAGGGCTAAGGTAAGGCAGTAAGGGCTAAGGTCAGATAGTTAGGGCTTAGGTCAGATAGTTAGGGCTTAGGTCAGATAGTTAGGGCTTAGGTCAGATAGTTAGGGCTTAGGTCAGATAGTTAGGGCTTAGGTCAGATACTAGGAGGTGTTATAGTGGTTGAGCCTACCTGAGGACATCAGGAGGGATGATGAGCTGGTCAAAATTCAGATGATCTCTGAGCTCGACCAAGTAGTTTACGTATGTCACCTTCTTACCAAATTTATGGCTGTCAGGGATAAAGAGAAACCGTCAGATTTAGATCTACCGAGGTCAGGATTAGAAATATCTGTGTTAATATTAGATCTAAAAGGGTTAAGATTAGATCTTTCAGGATTGCAATTAGCTTCACCGGGTTTAGATCTATCGTGGTCAAGATTACATCAACCAGGGTTGGGATTAGGCCACCTGAGTTAGGATTAGGTTCAGAATATTCAGATGATTCAGCTGAAAGTGAGTGAAGGTCTGCGTACCTGATGAGGGGTTTGAAGATATTCCAGATGATTCTGATGAACGTAGTGGGATGAACAACATACAGGGCCTTAAGATTCTTCTTGTACCTGTTGACACACACACACACACACACACACACACACACACACTTGTAGACAAACGATCTCAGACAGTTGTACACCGATCGGGTAAAAAGTGACCTACTTTCTGTCAAATTCCCTGTATGCGTCTCGCAGCCAGTGCAGGGAAGGCTTGTTGCTGCTGCGGAGACCATGGTGGAAGTAGACAAGGGTGTAATCACTCTCCACATACTGGTCCAGGGTGTACTTCAGGTACCTGCAGCCAGAGGGCAGTGGAGAGCAGCAGGCTTGACACAGGAAACACCAAAACACACTTCACATGGAGGGCAGTCCATATGTTTACTGAGGTCAGACACAGACCCTGGTTTACACCTGGAGGGCTGGCATTCAAAGCCTTTCAATATGGTCTTAAAACCCCTAAACAAACGCAGGCACTTTCTGACTCACTCCAGTAGGCGGTGGTGGTCAAGCTGGTGTGAGGGAGGCATCAGACAGCTGCTGAAAATTACAAGCTTCCTGCCATAGTTATCGTCCCCTGGATGGCACAGAGAGAGAGAAAGTTATCATCCCCTGGATGGCACAGAGAGAGAGAAAGTTATCGTCCCCTGAATGGCACAGAGAGAGAGAAAGTTATCATCCCCTGGATGGCACAGAGAGAGAGAAAGTTATCATCCCCTGGATGGCACAGAGAGAGAGAAAGTTATCGTCCCCTGAATGGCACAGAGATAGTCATCGTCCCCTGGATGGCACAGAGATAGTCTTCATCCCCTGGATGTTAGTCCATTGAACAGTGAAACTACAAAACCCACTGATCCAGCTGGACTGGTTTCACCTGTTCAACCTCTCTGTCTTTAAAACTTCAAAAAGATTCCCATTCAGAGGAATTCATTCCAACCAACCCCATGTGTTTCCAACCCTGTCTGTGAGGGGGGGTGCTGACCTGTGACCTGTAGGATCCCGTGGCGAGCTACATCATAGTAAGGGTGACCGTTGTCCATACTGAAGGTGACTCTATGTGGTGCTGGAGGGCGATCAGGGCGGTTACCATGACGATGCTGTTGTTCCTCCTCTTCCTCCTCCTTCCGCAGCTCTGAGAAGAACCACAATGCTGTTACAATCACCACTGCAATATTGTTGCTATAGTCTCCACTAGATGACAACGCCTTACCCAAAACTACACTACCCATATTTGAAGCGCATTTACAGCGTTGTAAATCTAAAGCAGATTGAGCTACCACAGATTTGTAGTTCTTTCAAGGTCACCAAACAGTCAAGATATCACCAGTGGCTCAGCTCTGAGCTCACTCACCGCGTACTGAGTCATCATAACATTGGATTAGATCATCCCTTCTCAGCAGATATCACTGCTGCGTACTGAGTCATCATAACATTGGATTAGATCATCCCTTCTCAGCAGATATCACTGCTGCGTACTGAGTCATCATAACATTGGATTAGATCATCCCTTCTCAGCAGATATCACTGCTGCGTACTGAGTCATCATAACATTGGATTATATCATCCCTTCTCAGCAGATATCAC
>JACXGJ010017823.1:0-10792 GCA_016801105.1 Esox niger
ACCAAAATAAACCACACCCATGTGAACAAACAGTAAACTTAAATAGGTTCCCCAATTGGAGGCAATACACAACACCTGCCTCCAATTGGGGAGACCCAAGTGCATAGAGGTGGCTAGAGCCACCTCTATTGGCCACGTCCTGACTATGGCCCCAGCCAGCACAAAGATGGCTAGGGGCATAGCCAGGACGTGACAATTGTAATCTGTTGTGGCTTAAAAACTTCCTGTTGTTAATGCCGGCAGCACAGCTACCTGCTAGCCCAGTAGCATCTCCCTCCTCTCCCATCTGCCAGCATGCTAACCTACCTTTAACCATGCTAGCTAATACACAATTCTGATCTTAAACCAGACAGCTAATGCACTAGCTTGATCTAAACCGTGTTAACAATGTTTAACCAATCCTTCATCCTTAGCAGCTTACATTAGCTAACATTAGCCATTTTAGCTCACATACTACCCTACCCTTGTCCACTAATACATACACATAACTTAACCTGCCAGTTAACAGTCTAATGTAACATTAACCCTGCGAGCAAATAGTCTAACCTGACCACAACATGGTTATGTATGAATTGTCCAATGTCTTTTTTGAAATTTGAATTTGTCACAGAAAGATAATGTTATATTTAAGTAAATGTTTCAAAAAGGGGAGGGACGGGGAGTGGTGATGAGAAGTATTTGTGTGGGTACATATCATGCTGGAAGTGAGAGTGGGACTAAATTAGAAGAGTGGCTAAGCTCTCTCTGGGCAGCAGAAATTCTTCCCCTTCTGCTTTCCCATGAGCCTCTACTGCAGGACAAAGTCTTCTTTGTGTATCTGTGGCTCTTGGCTACAGTGCACAAAGCTTTGAAACATGTTTGAATGATGGTATTTTCATTTCTATCTCCTTTATGTGTTTATTTCCCCCCTTTTTTCCTTCCACGCTCTGATCTCCTTCACTCCCTCCTGCTCTTAGCAACTAGGGGATGGACAAGCCAACAAAGCAACACCATCCTCAACACTGCCTGCTTCGTACCAACACTGAGTACTATATTCCAAAGTTCTGAACACTGAGTGCCTTTGACCACAGTCCTCTTCAATAATAGTACCATATGTGGGTTTCTCCACTAGAGGCGTAACAATCTTGTCATACTTGTATCTGTAATCATATCTATATGTTACACGTGACGCTCACAATCAGATAAAACTGTGATTAGAAAACCTGGAAGTCCATTTAGTTGCCAATATTACCTATACCTCAGCTGCATGTTATTGCAACATTACTCAGAGCGCTTATCAGTGCAAACCTGTGCAAAAAATTTGGGTTAGGGTTCATATATGATTCAAACACCTCAAATAACAAATATAGATTTCTTATTTTTATAGCCACTTATAATAAACAAATAACATGCTAATAATGTGTGTGTGCTGACTTCATTTAATTTGCCCAGAGTAGTCTGATTCACTTTTGAGAGGAGTATTATGTTTTTCTACTAACACTGAATCTACTTCTATATTTGTTATTTTATCTTTGAAAAACAGTCATTAACTTCATTAGCTCACATAATAAAAACAATCACACACTCCTTTAGCAATGGAACAGCCCATTAAACAATGTCAATTAGACAAAGAAATCAAAATAAGATATCCTAGGCAAAATAAGCTAGCTAAGTAAATCCAAATTCTAATTCACATATTATATTTAGATAGCTAAGTAATTATGAATTCTAAATCACATATAATGTTTAGATAGCTAAGTAATTATGAATTCTAAATCACATATTATATTTAGATAGCTAAGTAATTATGAATATTTAGATAGCTAAGTAATTATGAATATTTAGATAGCTAA
Organism: Esox niger; assembly: GCA_016801105.1. Classification (NCBI taxonomy): domain Eukaryota; kingdom Metazoa; phylum Chordata; class Actinopteri; order Esociformes; family Esocidae; genus Esox; species Esox niger. The sequence continues at coordinate 1,833 of JACXGJ010017823.1, forward strand.
GTAATTATGAATTCTAAATCATATATTGTGTTTAGATAGCTAAGAAATTATGAATTATAATTCACACTTTATGTTTATATAGCTGAGTAATTTTGAATTCTAAAACATTTATGTTCAGATAGCTGAGTAATAATGAACTTTAATTCACACATTGTTGCAATGGAACATCCCACGTGTTTCAATGCCTGCGGAGTTGAGGGGAAGGAGAAGCAGCTTCAACGTTATCCAGAGCGACTTACAATAAATGCATTCCTGTTATGGTGTCTTGGAAAACCAACCTCTGACAATCACTATAAGTATACTTTCTTATTTTATACAATAAGTATACAATAAGTACAAGCCATTTGCTGGCAAAGTTAGTGTCAGATTAATCAAAGTTTAGTGCACTTTTTTCAGGTGGTGGGGGTGGGTTGATACCATAGACTGTAAAAAACTGTTTTTTGAAACTGTTTTGAAACAATTCTTGGTGGCCATCGCCATCTTGGCACCGCATCACTCGGCCTCACTCAAAGATAAACAAATATGGGCAAAGAGGTGGGGCGCCTGTTTGCTGAAACAACACCCACCTAGCGCGATATTACCAAGTTAGCAAAGGCTAAGAAGCTAGGCTAAATGCTACCAGTAGTGGTTGCTAGCTGGCGGTTGTTAGCCAAGCACTGTAATGTTACCAGCTTATAACTGAGGTAAGTTAACCTGAAATTACACAACAAAACTTTAATACTTAAAATGCTTGAGCGTTTTTTTATCTTAATGTGATAATTTTGCAACTTAAGATTTTGTCAAAATGATAGACTGTAAAAATTGTTTCTAGACTTGCAAATTAGATATTTGATTTTCACATGACTTTATTTATGAACATAGACTGCATAGTTCCAATGTCACTTGATTATAACATTATTTGTCATAACATGAAGAAGCCGTCATTAGATTCCTATGGTGACAGCGCAAGCACCACACCTGTCACTCAATAGGCCACGCACCCTATTTATATGACTTAATATAATTTAAACAGATGAGTAAAAAAAAATGTTAGGGTAATAAGCTAAATACACTAAAATCATTTTTGAACCAGGCTAAAAACACGTTTATTTCTGCTGTTGAGATCTATTTAGATTGCTCCCTTTTGCAGCCAGCCTCAAGTGGCAATTCGATGAATGGCAGTTTTGGGCATTTCCAGGTAGGCTTCAATTTTCTGCCTTGGAGTTTGTCCCTTTGGGGGATACACTAGTTAATTAAGATACAACTTGTCATTTTTCTTTGGTAAGTTTTCATTTTCCTGGATTGTATAGTAGTTTTCACATGGATTTGTAATGTGACTTTTGGACCCTAGAGACCATGCCTCTTTGGGTTAGCATTGTTTTGGTGGCACATGGAGGACTAACTGCGAATTAGGCATGTGGTCATTATATTTTGGCTCATCAGTGTATACATTAACTACAGATTACCTGCTGAAGTCAGAGCTGTCAAGAAGTGATGCACAGTATGTGTGGATGACATCAGATCCATGAACTTGGCCAGCAAGGGAACCGGTGGTGGGACAGAATCTGCTTCACTGGACTGGGAAGCAGTTTCATTGATATTCACTAGTGTCCGAAAGGCAAGTGAAGAGAAGGGATGTTTAGCACAATGGTGTCTTTGTACTGATTGGTAAAGCATCATGGTGTGGACTGCCCTCGTAGAATGTCTGTGTTGGGAAAAACAAAAGGAAACTTGATTTGATGTACAATTGTAACACCAACTGTAATATGATTGTCAGAAAACTTGGAACTAACAGTTTCTGTGTGAAACGTTTGGTTTGCAGAACCACAATCCTATTATAGCTGTTGTTGGTGTAAAGGCACACAATTCTACTACAACTGTTTGCCTGACAGGTCTGTCTGATCAACATGATATCTTCCTTTTATGTACAATCATGTGCAGTTAACGCAATGCCCTAAAGCTCAATACTTACTTGGTAAAATGTATACATTATTTTGAATGAACTTCGGTAAAGTAATTTGCATACAGCAACCTAGCTAATCAAGTCACAATGTTGAAACAGTTCATTTAAAAAAGACAGTGGTTGTCCAGTGATTAGACAGGGCAATCCTTGACCTGGATGATTGGATTGTAGTGATCTGATCACAAAACTCACATGTTAGTGTGAGGTGAAAATTTGTCTGGAAACACAGGATTCTACATGTAATAATGACTGTATTTTAAGTATATATATGTGTCACCAGTGATCAGTTATCATATGAGGTAATCAAAAGAGGCTCTAGAGAAAAATGATTCACCATATAATAATGACTGGTTTGGTCAGTGATCATTTATCACCAACCATGCACATTATGTGTTTTCCATCTAGATGTAATGGCTGTTCTCTATATCAATTAAGTTCTGTTCTTTCTGTGGCTGAGTAAGACAGTTAACCTTCATTTCCACCAGGTTGTTGCTGTAAATAAGATAAGTTATTAGCATGCTAACCAGTTAAAATAATGCCAAAAAGATACTGAAACAAAAAAACACATAGAAGTACAATGATGAGCAATCAAAACAAAATGGTAATATTTCAAACATTTTGACTGTCCTGCAGATCCATAACATCTAGGTTAGGATTTCTGTAAAATACATTCCATGTTTTGGTGGCAAATCCTTTGAAAAAACCTTACTTTGAAAAAGCCAGCAATATCTTAGTACAGCTCCATAAAAATTTAAGAGACCAATCCACTCCAAAAAAGTTTAAAAGGAAGGTTTTGAGTGAGGAACAGATGCGTTAAAAGTAAGAGACCATTGCAAATTGAAGGCTTCTGTTCCTAACTCAAAACTTTCCTTTTCAACTTTTTTGGAATGGAAAGAAAAAGATGCAGTGGTCTCTTAATTTTTTCCTGGAGCTAGATGTATTAGATAGTCATAAGATTGTATTTGGCAACTGCTGTTTTTCCATCAGTTTTCATATAGTAAAGTATGTAAAATGTTCAGAGTGTCATTGTGTCAGACTGTATGGTCAGTTTTATATGGACACTGCAGCTTGACTAAATATTCAAATTGGAAGACAAAAGAGAAGCAATGGGCAGTTTGTGAAACATTTCCTAGTTGTTAATGAGGGACTCCTGGCTGTATGCCATCCTGGGAACCAATGGGATGTCGTTATATTATGGAGAAAGGGTGAGGGGGTGAATGAAGGAGACTGGGTGCCCAATGCAATGGGGTTCTATTTGAGCTGTGTGTGTTGTGGGGGGGGGGGGTTGGGGGGACTAGGGGATCCCCTTCCTCTCCCTCTACCTGGGGCTCAGACTGCTGCAAGAGAGACCGAAGAAGGACCATATTTACTTTCCCAGAGTTGTGTTCTGAATGCAGATTTAGCTAGTGTTCTGCTCTGGGAGGGTTCTCACCTGCAGTGGGACCTAGAAAGTTGGGTTAGCAAACTCTTACCTAGTGGGCACTTGGGAGTAAAAAGTTCCAGAGATGTCTGAGAGCAACAACAACATGCTGGAAGAGAAGAAAAAGGAAGAAGAGAACAATGAAGAGAGGGATATAGAGAACGTGGTGAAAATTACCCCAGAGAATAGGGATGGGGAAGTTCCTGTTAAGATTCCTCCACCATCTCTGGTTATGAACGGGTCAGGAGATGAAGGAAAGACCCAGATTGGGCAGAAGCCTGTCAACCGCAATATATTTCCTTTTTCTCCAGTCTCTCCGGCTGGTGAGAGGATCCGTATTATGCTTGGAGAGGATGATGATGGACCGTCACCTCCTCAACTCTTTACTGAGCTGGATGAGCTGCTCTCTGTGGATGGCCAGGAAATGGAGTGGAAGGAGACTGCCAGGTATGATTCCAGCCTAACCCCAACACAGCACTGTTGGTATATGGCCAGGTAGAAACCCCAACCCATATTCAAACACTGTAGATATACAACTAGGTATGATACAACCTGCTTACTCTATCACAGTATGTTCACACGGGGCCAACATTGAACCGACAATTTAAATTCCAATGCAGTTCTCCTTCCCTAACATTTCTTTAATTCAATTCAAAATTACTGAGCTGATCCTAATTCGATATTTTTCAATTCTCTCAATTCAATAAATTTTGCATTTTAAATATATTTTATCCCTTATTGGAAAGCAGTAAAAATAGGTCAGTTTTTGCTGTAAGAGCAGTAGGTTGGAATCAAATCCCATGCAGAGACATGCATCAGAGGCAATGGTTTTGACTGTTGAGCCACCCTACGACACATATAATATATAATGGTAAGTTAATTCAAAACCACAATTCCAAAACAATTTTTCTGCCAATTGAATAACTTCAACTCCAGCCAAACTCAACTAAATGACTTCAATACAATAATGTTTTTTATTCAAACAAAGCCCTCTAAACACACTAATATAGTTTAAATGATTGGAATACATAGCTACGGATGTAATGATTGCTAATGTGTAGTTGTAATGTCAGAACAGAGCAAAGAGTGCCCCCCCGATCAGGTCAGTTCCTGTCTCCACCTTTCAAGATGTGTGTCTGTCTAAATAAAAGAAAAAGTCTAAAGTCACCGTGAAATTGACCACGTCATGAAATGTTATGAAATAATTCAATTACATCATTAGTCCTTCTAAATATAGATTGTGGAGGTCATTGGAAATCTTAACTCTGGTTAGGGGTTAGTGTTAGGAGTGTTCTGTATTTCAAAACTAAACTGTGTGTCACTTGCCACATGTGGCCTGCAAACAAGGGGTTTCTGACCAATGGGAAAGACTAGATAAATCATCCATAATGGATTCCTGTTGACATATAGTGGTACTGTTTGATTCACATTGAACTATACCTTACTGCAGATTTGTAACCTTTAGGATTGGGAAGTTTATTATCCAACTTGCGTATTCAGACTGATAAGTGGGGAGCATAAATGTTGCATGAAAGGTTAACCTGCTCAGCCATCTCAATAAACTGGCTCAACTAATTTAATTACACAGTCTCAACCATCTCAATAAACTGGCTCAACTAATTTAATTTGTTGTTAACTGTTACAGTTAACAATCATCTAAATAAACTGGTGCAACCAATTTGATAATACTGTGTCAATCTTCTCAACAAAAGACAATCTGGTTCAAACATTTAATTATACTGGCTCAACCATCAAAATGAATCTGTCTCACCCACCTCAATAAAAGACAAACAACAGTACCAACATGGTACATTATATAGTACATAAACACAAGAAGAACCATGATATATAAACACTGGTACCAACGTGGTATATAAACACTGGTACCAACATGGTATATGAACTATTGTATCAACATGGTACATAAACACTGGAACCAAGACAGTATATAAACATTGGTACCAACATGGTACATAAACACTGGTACTACATGGCATATAAACACTGGTATCAACATGGTATATGAACTATTGTATCAACATGATACATAAACACTGGAACCAAGACGGTATATATACACTGGTACAAATATGGTATATAAACCCTGGAACCAAGACGGTATATAAACATTGGTACCAACAAGGTACATAAACACTGGTACCAATAAACACAGGTACTACATGGTGCATAAACACTGGTACTACATGGCATATAAACACTGGTACTACATGGTATATACACACTGGTACTACATGGTATATACACACTGGTACTACATGGTATATACACACTGGTACTACATGGTATATACACACTGGTACTACAGGGTATATACACACTAGATCTACATGGTACTTAAACACTGGTACCAGCATGGTATATAAATTGGGGAAAGTCAGGGCTGTCATTGTAATGTGTCAAACAGCATTTTGATGTACCCGTGCCTTCTTTCCTTAGGTGGATCAAGTTTGAGGAGAAGGTGGAGAAGGGAGGAGAGCGTTGGAGCAAACCCCATGTGGCCACCCTGTCGCTCCACAGCCTGATGGAGCTGCGGGCCTGCATCGAGAAAGGAACCATAATGCTGGACCTGGAAGCCTCAACACTACCACAGGTCGTTGGTAAGAACAGACTTTATCTACATTATCACCACAGACCATTGGTAAGAACAGTATATATCTACATTATCACCCAAGGTCGTTGGCAAGACCAGACTTTATCTACATTATCACCACAGGCCATTGGTAAGAACAGACTATATCTACATTATCACCCAGGGTCGTTGGCAAGAACAGACTTTATCTACATTATCACCACAGGCCATAGGTAAGAACAGACTATATTTACATGATCACCCAAGGTCGTTGGCAAGAACAGACTTTATCTACATTATCACCATGTTTAGTCTAAATTAACAAGATATTTCTACTGATTATACTTTCAAGGTATTATGACTGCAGTGATTAGATTATGACCAATTTGTTCAGTAATTACACTATGACTAATATGATCAGTGATTACACTATGACTAATATGATCAGTGATTAGATTATGACCAATTTGTTCAGTAATTACACTATGAATAATATGATCAGTAATTACTCTATGACTAATATAATCAGTGATTACATTATGACTAATATGATCAGTAATTACACTATGACTAACATGATCAGTGATTACATTATGACATTATTGTCACTTAGTATCAGTAACTACTGACTAGATCATCACTATGGCATTACTGACATTATGATCAAATGATAATCTACTACATTATTACCATTATTTGAATGGATCAGATTAGCAGTTTAAACATCACTGACCACTCCTTTATTATATCATAACCTCATGATCAATGATTATATAATGATCCTATTTTTACTGACCTCTCTTTAACTACATCATGACGTCTGTTGTTGCCCAGTTTGTGACTGCAGTTTTATTCACTGTAGTGAGAAGCAAGCTAGTAACACATTTTACTAGCAAATGTTCCTGAAAATCTAACCAGTCAAATGGCTTACACACTGTGGTTTTGAAAATCAAAATGTTCATGGTGTGGCAAACTGCATGATTAAATTCCATGTTTATGCCCTGTGTGATTGCCATGTTTTATCACTATGTTCTACCATGTGAGCAATAGAAAACCACAGCTACAGTTAACAATGATATGATTGATTTTTGCTGTACAGTCCACTAAAAGAAATTTGATGTATTTAAAAGTGGTGGGCAATGATATATGGAATGCAGTTCTCGAACTCAAACAGAAATGTTATTTAATTTTTATTTAATTGTTGGGAGAACATTGTTTGCATCAATCTGATATATTTTTTTTTCAGTTTTTAGTTAGCTCTGATCAGCAGTCCTAGCTAGCACATGTATCTTTATTTATACATATTACCTAAATGGCGTTCATAATTATACAGTGTAATAGGTGGATAGTTGGGAAATTCTTTCCAATATAGCTCCATTTATATAGTCATTAAGTGCTATTTCGATGGATGCTTGAGGCTCCAGTCTATTGACTTGGTTTTATTAGGCCTGCCCTTTGTGATTTATCTAGCTCAGTTTATTATTGCTCTTTCAGATTGGCCTCTCTTGCAGGGCAGGTTTACAGCTGGTTGCTTCTATTCAGCACAAAGAGTTATCCCCTCTTCCTTGAAAAGCCCTAATCCTAACTCTGTTCCCTGGATAGCCCTAAACCTAACTCTTGTCCCTGGATAGCTCTAACTCTGTTTCCTGAATAACCCTAAACCTAACTCTGTTCCCTGGATAACCCAAACCCTGTTTCCTGAATAACCCTAAACCTAAGTCTGTTCCCTGGATAACCCTAACTCTGTTCCCTGGATAACCCTAACTCTGTTCCCTGGATAACCCTAACCCTGTTCCCTGGATAACCCTAACCCTAAACCTTAGGACAAAGTCTCGGGATCAGTCAATATATTGGGAAGATTAAATATCTAGTAATGTTGCCTATATTACTTCATAGCAGGAGGTTGAGTCGGTTGTAAATAGCAAAACGTTTACTGCATATGAGCAGGTGACCAAAACACATGCAGGAATATGAACATCATTTAAAAAAATGTCTGGGTGTACACATTTGTTCCATGGTGGAGTCTCAGGTACAATAGGAAAGCCTTGTGAAACATGCACTGTCTGAAAACACAAGTAATGTTGCATTCAACTTAATGTGAGGGGATGAGTCTCCTTAATGATGGTTCTTCTCTTTCCCTTTGCATCATCTTTTTTCTTCCAACTCTTCCTTCCCTTCACTCTCATCTCATTGGCTTGTTGCCTCTCTACAGAGAGGATAGGAAGAGAGTAGATGAAGAGAAATCACTTAAGTTGATTAATGTGCATTACTGCTGTGTGCTACGCTGAGGGAAGCCTGTCCCAGCTTGCAGGCCAGCCAGTGGAAGGATTGGCCATTAGAAGCAGTAGCATTCAGAAAGGGCCTTGGGCTTCTAACCTTGTTCAGTCTTCTGACCTTTTTTTTTTAAATAGACCTTTGTTTGAGCTGTAAGGAGATGTCGTGACAAGACACTTGCATGCAGCACCAGGAACTTATAAATGTCCTTTCTTTTTGTACTTACTATAGGACAAGGCATTTCTAGTCAATCACAGAATTATCTTTGTGTTGATACTTTCCATTTCACATTAGATCAAATTTGAATAATGTGCATGTCACTAAATTAAAGGCTAAATTAAAGTCTAAGACCAAGGGGTGAGGCATGGATGATGTGTACTTATATAATAATTAGTTTGGAGAAAGTGAAGATAAGACCAAGGGGTGAGGCATGGATGATGCATTCTTTTATAATAATTAGTTTGGAGAAAGTTAAGACCATTGGGTGAGGCATGGATGATGCATTCTTTTATAATAATTAGTTTGGAGAAAGTTAAGACCATGGGGTGAGGCATGGATGATGCATTCTTTTATAATAATTAGTTTGGAGAAAGTTAAGTTAAGACCATGGGGTGAGGCATGGATGATGCATTCTTTTATAATAATTAGTTTGGAGAAAGTTAAGACCATGGGGTGAGGCATGGATGATGCATTCTTTTATAATAATTAGTTTGGAGAAAGTTAAGACCATGGGG
>JACXGJ010017824.1:0-10787 GCA_016801105.1 Esox niger
ACAAGTTCAGAAGGTGTATGTGTCCTATGCAGTAACAGGTCATGGCTTGGTTTTCCACCAGATGCTTAGCCCACTGCTTAAGCTCATGCATGTGGCTGTTTTACTTCACATGTTTGATTCATGTCTTCTCTTGCTTCAGTGTAGTCTGAAGTCCAACCTCAGAGAGATGGAGGAATTTAAACTGAACAAAAATATAAGCTCAGCATGTGAAGTGCTGGACCCATATTATATGAACTGGAACAAAAAATCCTAGAGTTTTTTTTTTTTTTTTCCATAAAGTAATTTTTCCAAGTATTCTGCACAGATTTGTCTCCATCCCTGTTAACGAGAATTTCATTTTGCCATGATAATTGGTCTGATGTGGCATGTGCAAAAACTGATTTAAAGGCATGATTGTTACACATGTGCATTTTAGGATAGACAATAACAATTTGAGGATTTGGCATTACAAACAACTGGCCTCACAAGGGGACATTATGTTTTAGCTATTTTTCTATATAGGGTGGTGATTTATATAGGTTAGTGATTATATAGGTTAGTGATTTATATAGGCTCGCTCAGTTTTGACATAGGAAAAAACTATTTTGTGAACAAACCAAACCACATCACACTTGAAATTAAACACTTTTCTGTTTAATGCCTTAAACTTGGGGGCCACCAACCATTTCTGGTTAGTGGCCCCTGGACTATAGCCAGAGAATTCATATAATGGAGGAAACGGGAAAAGAGAGAGAGAGACGGTTCTTGTCAGAATGTTCGTATTTGGAATGACAAACCACCTCCTTTTGACTCGTTAGATGGAAATTAGTTCTAACCCAATGCTTTCTGGTTCATTTATTAGACATGTATAAGGTTTTTTTGTGTCCTATATTGAGGGGATTAAGTCAATTAACATGATTCTTCAGGAACTTGGCAACGACATATGACAAGGATTTGAAGACCCCTTTCTTGTACTGGAGGCCTTTAATGTAGGCCATCAGATTATTGGATATCGTCCAAGTTGGCCAAAGCAATCTGCAATGGCTCTTCTGTATTTAGTCCCCTGGAGGGAAATGGACAGAGTTAGTTGGGGAGAGTGAGGGGCTGTTATGTCTTCGGTTGGCCATTTGTGTGCCAGAGTAGACTAAACACACTTCTGTCTTCATACACCCAGACGTCTGTTTCTCACTTCTTGGTTTACATTCCATTGGTGTTTAGACATCCAGGGGAGCGATGACCCAAGCTGTGAAATGGATGTTTTTTTCCCTTTTGGGAAATGGTCGTATTGGTAGTGATTGAAATATTGAGTATTAGACACCACTATACCTTCCTTATCGGAGCACTCAATGACAATGATTTGGACTCTGTTGACGAGAGTTTACCTGAAAATAGTGAAATATGTTGTAAAGAAATTGGGGGATGATTGTTATTTCATTATTTAATTTGGAAGTTGTCTGTTTTGTAGTTGTCATTTGTAATGGAATGAGAGGTTATCTGGAAAAATGACATATTTCCTAGTTTAATTAAATGAAAGGTTTTCTGAAAAGTATTAGTCCATTGTCTACTTATTATAGATAATGGGAGTAATTGATCCGTAACTGAGGATAGTTTTGTCCCCAGTTGATCCTAGTTCAGGTAATTGTGATGAGCTTGGCAGGGTTAGTATGTGAACAACGTGAGAAAGGAATCCCTCGCTTTCCTCATGGAGCACAGCCAGCCAATTAGATTATCCTGCTGTGTGACTGCCTGATGGCTGGCTGCATTGTCTGAACAGAGTGTTCAGTTCTGGCAAAGGATTGGTGCACCATTACTGTTCCAGTTAAGATAAGCATGTGGTCAGTGCTGGCAAATCCATCTGTAAGTAAACTGACTGGGCCATCCAGCAGTACCCTGGGTAATGTAGTCGGGTACAGAGTGGGGGTGTGGTTATCAGGGATGCATACGCCAACATTTGTGTTGCCGTGGCGGCAGTTTGGTCTCCATGGGGATTAGCGCTCCTTATGAGCTTATTGGGAGCTTTGCTGAGGTTAACCAAAAAAGGAAAGTAAAGCACCTGCTCGCTCTGAATAGAACCTGTCAGCTTTATCTCCCTGTATCTCTCTGTACTGTGCATTGCTCTGAATTTTTTTCTCTCTTTTTCTGCCTTGGTGAGATTAATGGAATTGTGGCACTTGTTGTGATTGGTCTGCACACAACATTATGTAGTGTAAAAGAAATAATAATAATAATAATAATAATAATAATAATAATAATAATAATAATAATAATAATAATAATAATAATAATAATAATAATAATAATAATAATAATAATAATAATAATAATAATAATAATAATAATAATAATAATAATAATAGTGTAAGAGAAAAATAATGATGAAAGAAGTCTGGCACATTAATTCAACTATAAAGGCCAGGGAACTTTGCATAAATATGGCCAGTGATTGGCAGGATGGTAACAAGATAATATCAGGCATTTAAAAACTCCTGAAGCTTGGTAGAGTTAGGCTTAGTCAAGATTTGAACTCTTCTGTTCCTCACTCAACACTTTCCTTTTCAACTTTTTTGGAAAGGATAGAAAAAGGCGCAGTGGTTTCTTGTTTTTTTCCGGAGCTGTATAAAACCAGCCAGACACCTCAGATACAGTCAGATATAGTTCTGAACTCCAGTTAACTCTTCTCATCCTCCATCATCCTATTTGTCTGCTTCCTTCACCCCCAGTTTTCTCCCTCACTTTCATAAAACTGTCTTTCTCAGTTATATTCTGTCTCATTACTCTTACTCTCGTGTCTTTTTCTGATATTCCATTCTCAAATTATTTCTGTCACTCATTGTTCCTGCCCATTTTTCTAATTCCTCTGATCTGTCATTCTTCCAGTTTGTCCCATACATTATTCCTGATTAGTGTTGCCAGTTCAGCCAGGAAACCTGTGTGGTAATTGGTCAGCAATGCATCAGGTGATGCAGGATCGCTCTTACCACACGTCAGATTGCAACCTGTCTATATAACCATCAGGTGCTCACTCGGTTGTTGAGCTCGTACTGTCAAGCTACGTACTGTATGCACGCTCACCAACCATTCCTGCTTTCACCTGTTTGATTCTTTATTCCTTGTGGGGAGGGGAGTTGTTAATTCGTACCTTGTTCATCGCCATGGGAATTGCATAAATATTAACAAAGTTATGTTATTGTGGGAGTATCGTATACACGATCATGTGATGGCAATGAGTTACCATAAAGGAGCAGAACCTAATGCCAGGACTTACACGTACAGGGGTTTACGTAACTTCTCTAATAAATGGTTCAACTTATACGTGGTGTTTTCTGTTTGAACTAAATATTTTTCCGGTTCGTCTCAAATTTTCTTCTGTGTGTTATTCATCTTGACACTTATTCCTTTTGTCTCACATTCTTCAAGTCTCTGATATACTCCTGTCTGTCTTTTTTATTCCCTTACTCACATTCTTCCTGACCATCTCTAATATTCTTATTGTCTCACTCCCATTGTGTCACTGATTCTTACCTTTTTTTATAAAATCTCTTCCTCTGTTTCTTGCTCCTCCCTTCTCCTATATTCCTATATGGATCACCCTTTCCAGTTAGGAACATAAGCTCCTTGTTTAACTCAGCAGGGTGTCCTGTTCTGATAACCCTCTCCTGCCTGCCTGCTTGTTAGGGACATTTGTTGTGGACTGTTGTTGGGCTGTCATTGCAGACCCTTAGTATAGAATAGGGCCACTCATTGCGTCTAAGAAAGACACGTAAATCTTGTTGTGCCTGTAAGCCGATCTGCACTAGTGTTAAATAAACTGTTTTAATCCAGGGTTGTCTTGGTGAAAGATAAATATTCACCCCAGTCTGTCCTGGATCGCCTTCAAAGATCTATGTATTTTGCTCAGTTCATCCTTCCTGCAAGTTCCCAGTCCCTGCAGCTGTGAAGCAGCCCCATAGCATGATGCTCCCACTTATGTGCTTCACCAGAGAATGGTATTAGCCTGGTGATGAATGGTACCTTGTTTTCACCAGAGTTGGTGCTTGGCATTCGGGTCTGATTTTGTCTCATCGGACCAGAGAATGTTCCCCATGCTCTCTTTAGGTGCTTTTTACTCATGAGTGGCTATCGTTTATAACATTCCCGAAATCTATGGCTTGACACCTGACAGTTCTATTTCTGAGGTCTACGGAGAGTTCCTTGGATATTATAGCTTTGTTTTTAAGTGTGTGACCTCTGTATGGTCAAAAGGGTGCACCTTTCTAAATCATGTCCAATCAAATGAGCCACAATTGGACTTTACTTTTGTGTTTAATAAATTGGCACAAATGTTACATGTTTTCGTTTTGTCATTATGGGGACTTGATGGATGGCGAAAAATGAATTATGAATTTCGTCTATAACCCAAAAGGTCTGTGTGTGTTTTAGGTCTAACTATACTCATGGGGACCAAATGTCCCCATGAGTATAGTAAAATCACAAGAAATTAGACTCATGGGGACCTTTTGCCAGTCCCCATGAGGCAGAAGTCAATTTCTGGCTCAGGGTTTAGGTTTAGTCAAATTAATCTTAAAGTTAGAATTGGGGTTTCTATAAGGTCCTTATTGTTGGTTAAGTTTAGGGTTAAGGTTAGGCATTACACCTAGGTAAAATGTAGGCATAAATGTTACTTTATTGAGGTTAAAATTAGGGTTAGGGTTAGAAATAGATTAGGGTTAGGGTTAAGATTTGGGCCAGGGAGCATGCAATTTCTATTTTCTGATCCCCATGAGGTTAGCTGTGCGTGTGCGTGTGCGTGTGCGTGTGCGTGTCATACAATTGCTGTGCTCTACTGACTTTTCTCGCATATTTCTCTCCGTGTCTGTCTTTCGCTTTGCAGGGTGATGATCTTTGAGGATAAGGCCAACGGGGCCAGCTGCAAGCCAGACGGGCCTCCACCTAAACGTGACATAGCCAGCCTGCCATAGAACCAGAACATCCAGAGTCCTAGGGACCCATGCCCAACCATCTCACCATCCTAGGCCCCTTCCAGGGCCCCTGCCCTCAACCAGGGACATGTGTACATAGCCTTATCAACTCCCCACCTCAGGACTCGCACGTCCCAGAAGAAAGGAGGGTCTCCTCCATATGAAACGTGGGGGAAACAGAGGAATAATCCCTATCTATATATTTGCTGTGAAGATGTTAAAACAGATTAGCTTTTTTATGACCAGTACATACATGTATATATTTATATTGATTAAGCTGATGATGAGAAAACAATTATTTTTAATTAGTGTGAACATTCGTAAGCCTTGGCCATAACCGTAATTTAATCATTTTGTGAATATGAGATAAATGTTGTTTGCTGGGGATTAAACTAACAGAGGTGACCATTTTTATGATATCCCGAGTATGTATGTGCAGGTGTAATATGTTAATGGATTGATTGTCAACAACTCACTTGTTATGAAGCCGTCTGTGTGTGAATTTAGCTGTGGTCCTGTTTAATGATTTTGATGTGGGATTTGCTGTTTTACAGATAGTGACTGATTCAGTATAGTTGTAGTGTAAGAGGTTGGGGGGGGAGTAAGGGCATACTGCATGGTAACATTAATCTTTTCTACCCCTTATTACAAACACACCCCTTCCACCAAATGTCTTAGATCCTTGGAGAGTTTATATTTTGTTTTGACAGTAGCATGCTGGTGATGAAGCACAAGGAATATAAAGAGCATAAGTTTTTAAGCCCTTTACAAGCAGTCCCCATCATGCCACGCAGTTGGTTGTTTCCATGAAAACTACCTGGGCATTGCCTCGCTCTGGATGGGTGTGTGATTGTTTCTGTCCCATTCCTCTGAGCTTCAGGTGGGTTGGTTGGGTTAGATTTAAGAACAGGGTCGCTGGCTTTAGTTCATGAGTCAATAACAGCATGAATCTAGATGGGTTGTTGATCAACGCTGACTTTCTCAAGGGCTGGTTTGAATGGGATCGTTACCGTCTCATGAGTTTGCAGGATTGGCTATAAACTACAGGCACACTGAAGATTCTCGGCATGATTGTGAGTAATGATTAAGACATTCTTTCCAAGTGCCTACTGTTAAAATTAATGGAAGAATGTTATCCGTGTTCTGCTGACAGCTCAAAACATGAGTCGATAACACACAGTGGCATTAGAAAGAATTTTGACCCTTCGCATTTTCCATTTTGTGTAGTGTTGTAGACTTAATCAATGTTTTACTATTGATCTTCACAATGCTCAATAATGACAGAACATGTTTTTAGAATTTTCAGACAATTTAATGAAAAACTGATCTCTGTATTCAGACCTTTTATACAGAACTTTGGTGCCTTTGGCAGCAACATCTTCCAAACATCTTGGTTATGCTTCTACCAGATTTACAAACCTGGATTTGGGGCAGCATGTGGATAACGTGAAGGGGTTTGAATACTTTCCAAAGCCACTATACACCTTAATACAGAGCAAACAGGCATAAATTATAGATTCTGCACAGCGTACAGGATTACATGTTTCACAGTATGATTTTCTGAAATTCCCAATACCTTTCTGTTGGATTTCACCATACTTCCTTAAAATTGTAATACAATTTCAAATCAGCCTGTAACTGTTTTCAACAGACCACCAGTTGATAATGTCTACATAAAAAAGTTAATTTAATTTAGGGAAATTGTTTGCAAATATTCCAAAAATGTTTTTTTTCTGAAAGTTTAGCATTAATTGTCTTTTTAAATGCAACCTCCATCTTATTTTAGTTGTGGTTACTATGCAGTATAAGAAGTTCCATTTTCTTCCTTCACCCCAACCAAAAATAATGAATCTTGTTGCCTATTCCTAGTTTAGGTTGTCTAAGATACTGTGTTAAATGACTGAAGCTTTACATACATACAATTATCAATATGAAGTGATATTAGATATGCCATTATTCCCAGTGCCCCAAGCATCCCTGATTATCTCCATAACACTACTCCTTATTTCAGATGTAATTATAATCATCTTGCCATGTTTTACAATAATCGTATTTTATAAATGTTTATCTTATTCTTCAGCGTCTCTGTCATTTCCCCCCTCTGACAACTCATTTATGCATCCTGTAAATTATTTAATCTGTGCCTCAGCATTGCTTTTTTCTATTTTTATTTTGTTCTCTAACTCATTCTTAACATGGAATTTAAGTAGTAACTATAGTTGTTTAAATGATTAGCTTATTTTTTATACTTCAGTTATGTACTTTAGTTTCCCAGTGGGATTTGGTGTTTGTCTTCTAGTTCTAACCACCTGTATGATGCACTGTTTAGTTTTTTATGAGCACCAAAGGAATAAAGTTATTTCTGTTGCACTGGCATTTTTGTTCTTTTGTTGTTTATTGTATTAGTATGCACTGCTTATTGTATTGTATTCACTGCTTATGATTAACAAACTGCAACACTGAAGGTTGTTCTAAATAGTTTATTTTTAATATAGTTAATTCTATATCTGGTATATTCCTATATTTCGCCCCATCTATGTTGCTCACAACTCGGAAGTTACGCAATCCCTGCCAGTGCAAATAATCCCATAATATGATGCTGCCACCAACACCATGGGGATGGTGTGCTCGTTGTTGGATTTCCAACTATGCAAAAATACAATGTTGTCTCATCTGACCTGAGATGTTAAAACAACAACTATTTAAAAAATGATTTATAGTAAAAACATTTACATTTTATTTAGTAGTGACTAGCTCATTTTAATGTGTTTCTGTAAACTTTTGGCCACTAGTTGTAAAATAAAATGGTGGTCTAAATGGGGTCTAAAATGTCATAAAAACAAATTCTTCAAAAGGTTATGATTTACTGAGGAATGGTAGCGATTCTACTCTGATCATTTGTATAGATAACGCATTACACATCCAGAGCAAAATGCAAGTTGGAAAATATTTTGTTAACTGCAGAAATCCTGAAATGCACCTATAAATCCATTCTAGTTCTAGAATAAAACATTTAGCATTGTAGTTTCAGGCTGTAACAGTATCAATATCTGGACACCCTACCCTGGATACGACACCAGTATCTGAACACCCTACCCTGGATACGACACCAGTATCTGAACACCCTACCCTGGATACGACACCAGTATCTGAACACCCTACCCTGGATACGACACCAGTATCTGAACACCCTACCCTGGATACACCACCAGTATCTGAACACCCTACCCAGGCAGTGTCTTGATACCCTATTCTGGATATAGCAGTATCTGATGAGTGGTAATAACTTATCAATGTCATTCTTGAAACTGAATATGCACATCTGTCTATTTTCACATTTTAATATAATTTGTAATGTTTTTATGGCCCAGGTATTGTTTTGAACAATAGTTAAATTCCACCTTATTGCTGCCCCACAGGATGAGCTGAAAAATGTCACAGTATTTGTATATAGAGAAACAGGCATCAGTATTCTAACATTGTTTAAAATTGTCTTTTCAGACACTGTATGCATGGCCATGAAATAATTATCTGAGGTCCATGATGGAATCCAGCTACCAGTTGGACCAGTACAATTATGACACTTTAGTCAATTGAGTCAATGGTGTCTCAGAACCAGCAGCCAAAGCACATGAAAAGATGAAGGGCTGTAAACCCATTTCACACACACACACAATAAGCTAAGCTAACAGTGTCAGTTATGGATCTCAAACCAGCCCCTTGTCCCTACTCTATTTGGAATGGCTTTCTACTGCCCCTGCGTTATTTTTAATTAACAAAACATTGATGTTGACTTCCAGAAGGGTAAATAAAACCTTGATGGCCCTTCTGGAGACACTTTTAACTTGAATAATGCAATTTGTGTTCCACTTATAAATGTTAACCGTGAAATATGAATGAACAAATTGCTTCTGTCATTTTGCAACAAATAAACCTCTGTAATAATTCATGTTAAATTTTGAAGGCATTTCATCTTTGAGTGCTGCTATCAGAGCTAAAACATCAAACTCAAAATGGGCTTACTGTCTAAACATAGGTATCCTGACGCTGACAGATTACTGCCCTCCTGTATACAGTATGTTAATTGGGTATGGTTTTTGAGTTCTTAACCTTTTCCCCAGGCTATTGTGTTCTGTGGGAACAAGATAACTGATAATTGGTCTGTAAACATCAGCCAAGCCATTCTATGTTTGTGTATTGTTTTATTAGGTTTTGTCACTACTTTTGCAGAAGAGATTGTATGTGCTTGGTAAAAAAAAGGTACACAAGCATAACACACAAACAAGGAAATCCAGTGGGATATTAAGCACCATAAGTACTTGTCTAATCAATGCAATAATCACTGTTCCATGTAGAAGACCTGCCACTGCTGCTTGAAGTCTGCAACTACAGTGGCTAATCTCCCGTTGGCAGATTATTTGTGGGCTGACCAAATTACGCAAGTTTTCACTGTGTTTCAATGGATACATTGGCTAGAGTTTCAATTCAGTCAATTCAGTAGCTTTCATTTCCAGCTTTTATTGGTGGAAAAATAAGAGTTAGGTTTAGATGTATTTACTGAACTGATTGAACTTTAAATGACATTTCCAACCCTGTCTGTATTTACACTGTTCAAAAAAGATTTAGGGACACAATCATCACAGTATGACACCAACTTAATAAACTTCAGGGATATCAGTCTCTTGTTAGGAAGCATAAGCAATTGTTAATCCAGAAAGTGACAACAGGTGCATTGGAGAGGCTGCAGCAAGACAACCTCCTTAAAGGGAATGGTTTTGCATGTGGTGGCCACAAACTATTGCTCATTCCTTACCCTTCCTGACTGCTTTTTCGCCAGTTTAGCACTTTGCTAATATCCTTGTCACTACAGGTAGCATTAGGCGGCACCTGCAGCCCATTCAGTTTGCACAGATTGTCCAGCTCAAACCGGATGGCTCATCCATATGTGCTGTCGCAAAAAGGTTTGCTGTGTCTCAAGAGCATGGCGGAGATACCAGCAGACAAGGTGAGCTAGACTGGGCCGTAGAAGTGCATCAACCCAGCATCAGAACTGGTATCTGCTCATTGTGTGAGGAAGAACCAGAGGAGCACTGCCAGAGCCAAAATGACCTCAATTTTTGGGCTACTGCTGTGCATGTTTCTTACCAAACTGTCAGGAACAGACTCACAGCCCAGCACCATGTAGCTCGATTAGCAGTCGCCAGAGAACACCTGAATTGGCAGGTCTGCCATTGCCAGCCCTTTCTCTTCCCAGATAAGAGCAGGTTCACACTGAGCACATGTGACAGACGTGAATGAGTCTTGAGATTCCGTGATGCCTGCGACATCATCCAGCTTGCCCGGTTAGAAGGTGGATCAGTGGGAGGCATGTCTTTGGAGGGTCTCACAGACCTCCACATGCTAGCCAATGGTACCAAGGGATGAAACCCTCAGACACACTGTCTGACCTTACACTGGTGCAATGGGCCCTGGGTTCCTCCTGGTGCAGGTCAATGCTTGGCCTCATGTGGCCTGAATGTGTAGGCAGTTTTTTTAATGATGAAGGCATTGATGCCCTTGACTGTCACCTCACGTACCCCAAACCTGAATCCAACTGAAAACCTCTGGGATGTTGGTGCATTCGACGCCACCAAGTAGCCACACAGACTGTCCAGGAGCTCACGGATGCCCTGATCCAGGTCTGGGAGGAGATCCCCCTGGACACCATCTGCCGTCTCATCAGGTGCATGTCCAGAAGTTGTATTCATACAGACATGTTGGGGCCATGCACCATATTGAGTCGCATTATGAGTGGGGACCATGCACCATATTGAGTCACATTATGAGTGGGGGCCATGCACCATATTGAGT
>JACXGJ010017825.1:0-10791 GCA_016801105.1 Esox niger
CCAGTCATATCCACAAGTCTAATGTCCGATTCTGCTGTTTCTTGGCCCAAGCATCTTTGTCCTTATTGCTATCCTTCAGTAATAGATGTTGAAATGTGTCTGTTGGTTGCATTCTGTGAAGCATTTATTTGGGGTTTAGGTTAAGATTATTGTCGATTTCAGAGGCTTGTAACTCTTATGAATTCATTATGTGCAGTCGAGTTAACTGTGAGGCTCCCTTTCCTGTTGCAGTCCTCATTAGAGTCAGTTTCATCATAGCACTTGATAGTTTTTACGACTTCACTTAAAGAAACCTTCAAAATTCTTGAACGTTTCTGTGTTGACTGAGGGGCTCAAACTTATTAAGGAGGAAAGAAATAGCACATATTTACTTTTAACCAGGTAAACTAGTTAGCGGAAATGCAATCCAGTTTACACCTCATGAAACAGGTTGAGAGAATGCGAACAGTGTGCAAAGCTGTCATCAACGCAAATGTGGCATTTCATGTTGAAGATTTTGAAGAATCTACAACATGAATGTATATTGCTTCGTCTAACACTTTTTGGTAGCTGCATGTTATTTTATTCCATAGTTTCACTATGAACTTATTCACTATTATCCAACAAAATACCCTTGAATGAGTCGATATATCTAAATGTTTGATGGGTACTGTAAAATTCTATATCTTTTGTGTGTGTTTTCAGAACCATGATTGTTATTTCATTATTCCAATGCAGGAAGTGTGAAGGCCAGGCTACAAGACAACAGAGATATATGCTCAGGCAACTTACAGTTGTTCTACCAAGGAAATTGGCACTTTGTCTGTGAAGAGGCTCTTAAGGACCCACGTGTCAGAGACACAATCTGTCAGGAATTGGGTTGTGGGCATGATACCAATGATGCAATACCTTTTTTTAATTATCCTACTGAATGGAGTGGACGCGCTGTGTCAAAAGTCTCCTGTGAAAAGGAAAACAAGACTTTATCAGAGTGCAAAGTTACACTTAAGAATGCCCAATGTCTGCGTAGTGGTCTTAGATGCTCTGGTATGTTGGTAGTTTCTAGAGTTTGTAATGCGTAATATATATAATTCAAGTGTATAATGCCAGATATTTTAATCATGTGAATTGTACTTTAAAAGTGATTTAACTCTTCGTATACAGACACCGCTGGTTAATTAAATTAACTCCTAGGTAGAATAGAAAACTATCAGCACGTGGAAGTTTAATGTAATAAATATTGAGTAATTTGACCAACATGGAATTTCAAACAAACAGAAGTGAATAACATTGAATAATTCATCATTGTTTACCGTCCATGTTATGGAATAAATGTTTTTTTTGTGAAAGCATAGTGCCGGGCAGTATGCATTCTTTACCCTGTAGCCCATATCCCATCCGAATAGCTAGTTATGTATATTGTGTATGAATCTTTTTGTCTTCCCAACCATTTCTGTGCCTTTTGCTATCTTTCTCAGGATGGAAACGAATGTTATTGGTTAAAGGAAAGGGGGCTTGTGAAGGGCAGGCGGTTATCTACGACAACACAATCATTAAAGCTGTCAGCTCTGATAACTGGACGAAGGATGAGGCTGGGGTGCTGTGCAGATCCCTGGGCTGTGGGGACTACAAAAAACATTCAAATATAGAAAATCCTGGTGATATTGAAACCTGGTGGGAGAAGACTTTCAGCTGTAAACACAAGCCTGATGAAACGAACATCTGGAACTGTGAGATAAATAACAAACCCACTGGAAAAAGGACACTCTATATTGAGTGTGACGGTAAGATTCGATAACTAGATGAATCTATAAACTGCCACCAAAGATTCTTCATATCACACATAATGTATTTGTACATTGGTTGATCATCAACATTTAAAACAAGGAATCCATAGAAACATGTTCAGTATATGCTGTCAATACACACCCTAGATATGTCCGTTTCTACAGGGTAAACTTGGTTATTCAACTTTATTTATTTGTAAAGATTTGGTAATGATTGAAGCATCTATGTAAAGCATCTTTACATTTGCATGCCTATTTTTCCCCTCAGATACTTTAAATGTAACGCAAAATGATCGTTGCAGTGGGCAGGTAATATTAAATGGCATGGAAGTGTGCGCTGATAATTGGGATAAAATGCATTCCAACATAGCATGTTCGGACCTTCAGTGTGGGACCAGCGTCCAACACACCAAGAAGTCAGTCTCATCAAGTCAGACGAGTAAAGGTCAGCTTTTTGTCAGCTGCATGGGCCTTGAGTCTAGCCTCAGACAGTGCAAAATAGCAAAGGGAACCTGCAAACAAGTGGTTTCTGTGTCCTGTACAGGTAAGATTTAAATGTTAATATGACAAACAATAAGCAATGATTTTGTTAATGCATTTTGTTAATTAATTATTCAATGCAATGACAGAAGTTGTGGTCTTACTTTGCAATGTATTTTTTTAGATGCAGTGCACATTAATTTTACTGAAAAATGCGGAGGGAAAATTCAAGTATTTCATAATGGATTCAGTGAGTCTGTATGCCCATTAAAAAGTTTGCAATCAGTTGAAGCAAGAAATCTTTGTAAAGAAACACAATGTGGCACACCCCAAAGTATAAATCCTAGTGAGACAAAAGATAAACAAAATGGGAAAGTTCTCAACTGCAATGATAATGACATAGCTCTGAAGTTCTGCTTCCAGGAGGGGCAATGCAAAGGATCTGCTGAAATCTACTGTTCAGGTAATGTATTGATCTAAATTGGTTGTTGAAAGTACTAATTTGAGATGTTTCATGTTTTAACATCTCATGTGGGAGGCACCTTGGTTTTCAAAGATCCTTTCAAAGATCACGCTAGGACTTTATCTAGCAAGAGAAGAGCAAAGGTCCTCCCTCGACAGAATTATTTGGTCATCTTTGTTAAACTCTTTTCCTTAAAGTCTTTTATGGGCTTCAAATATGTGCTGTGAATTCTCTTGTAATATGTCTACATTATAATTTCCTTTTAATTGCAGGTTATGTTAGCCCTGTCTCACCAATCCCCCCCAGCTTGATCATAGGCTTGTCCCTGGCGGCGTTTGCTCTGGTCATGATCATTATTTTTGTTCTGTTGCTACGACAACGCTTTGTAACAAAGTGTAAGTGTTATTTCTACACCCGACTATAATAATGTGGGAGATTAAATCCACTGTAGTGTACGGACAAAATCAAAGGAAAGCTTCATAACATGTTGATATTTTGATCTGTGTATATATATATGTTTTTTGTGAATTGAATGTGAAATTATTCTGCGTTGGCATAAATATAATCAAAAACACATTACAAATTCAGCTGTATAACTGAGATGCCACCAGAGGGCAGCCAGGAAGCACTTTGACAGCATACGCCATCATTTTAGTTAAATGTGGCATTGAGTCAAATGTTAAGGAATATTTTCTTATGTGAATACAGTATATTCCTTACATGAATGCATTGCAGACATACTAAAATGTTTTTGATTTTGAGTAATTTTCTTGATCTAGCAAGATTCTCAGTGAGAAAAGATTCTGCTTTTGAGAGCGGAGACTATGAGGATGTTGAGTCCAACGAAATGTTAGGATCAATGGAAATGAGCGATGTAAAACAACACGGTGGGTTCAATCACTTTTAACTTTATTTAACATATTAGTATGAATATGATACAGAAAGATCTTAAGAAAGGTTGTGTCAGGTCGCTATAGGCTCCATTGAACTCATCCTGATACAGCAGGCATCATCAGAAGACGCCACGCCACTGTGCAGTACTGCCTTATTGTGTCATACCATTACTTATTTGTAAATCTGTAAAATACGTCCTGCATGATCAGACATTGCTGGAGAAAAGGAGAATGGCCGGCGAAGCATTGCTTCTTCCCAGTCTTACGATGACGTTGAGGAGGAGAAAGCCGTAATTCAACCCTCAACCAGTGGAAGAGATGGATCTGCTAGCCCAGTCCCAGAGGCTGGACCTGCTATTTCCAACGGTGAGATGAAGACCAAGTTCATTTAGTATAATACATTACATTATTTAATGCTTTGGTTCCTTTGTCTGCTTTTGTGTACTGAATATTTTTGTAGAACATGTTACTTATGAGGTGGAGGAAGATTCACAAGAGAGCTACGATGATATTTTTTCGGAGACCAGAGAGGAGGTTGCAGATGTCCATGAGAGACCTAAACCGATAGACCTAGAGATACGTGATGATGAGGATTACCTGGAGCCTGATGGCTAGGGGTGAGCAACACTAAGGCTTCACAGAATCCTTTTAACAGAATTCGTTTTCATGGTTTATTGAGTGTTATGAAATAGAACAAACAAATATTGAGGATATTATGTATTAAAGGTGTCATTAAAAATGTCTTGTCCATGACGTCACAGAAACCCGGTCTCACTGAATTATGTTCTATTGTTTTGTAGGATCTCAAATGTTTTGTTAAAAACAAGGGTACCTGCAGACAAACATCTCATTCCCTTGTTTATGGCATAAACATTAACATACATTTAATAGAATGTGTCTCTATCATTTGATATTGTTATCAAAAAACGACAATATTAGATTGTGCCATTGCCTGTAAAGCCAACCTGACATACCACAAAATTAGCACTCTATCTGCATATGACATTTCTTTCTTTTTCTGCATCAATCATAGCCAACAGTTGTTTTTCAAAAATCGTATTGTTTTAATGTTTTATACATGTTAAATGTAGTAGCATTGAGCTACAATATGCTGTTTTAATGCTACTTAATATAAAAATATTAATTCAGGGATTTTGTTATAAAGTATTAAACATTTTATTTCTTTTGTCTCTATGAAAATGTGTGAATTTGGGGGAGAATTCACTGTTCAGTGCACTTTACAAAATGTAAAGTCAGTCAACTTAAATTTAATTAAGAAGTACATGGGACAAAAGAAAATTGCATAAAATGAATTACAAGTAAGAGTATGTACCCGGATTACTTGATTTACAATGTTACATTTTTAAATGATGTAATTCACTTTTTTTTTAATATACTGCTTATAAAACATATTGTTGTGTCAATGATATTTGTGTTGTAATGAGACTGTTTTATGTTGCTTTATTGATGCTGTAATGTTTACACAAAATTAAAAATAGTATATTTTTTGTAATGGACATACCTGCATAATTCTAAGCCTAACAAATTCCAATTTACAGAAGTGAAGTGAAGGGACATACAGCTCTGGAAACAATTATGGGACCACTGCAACTTTTCCTTTTCTTCAAAAAAGTCATAAAGGATAAAATGAAGAGGCCACTGCAAATTGAGCGCTTCTGTTCTTCACTAAGAACTTTCCTTTTAAATGTTTTGGGAAAGGAAAGAAAAATTTGCAGTGGTCACTTAATTTTTTCCGGAGCTGTATTTAGGTATACCAAATGTTGTTCCTTGTTTTGACCACCTCTCTTAGCTTTTCCTATCTTGTACCTTTCCCTTTGCTATTTCTGCCTTAATGTGTACCAACTTTCTATGCCTGGCCTTTGACTTTGTGTTTGTTTTTGGACCCTGTGTTAATAAATCTAAGAGCACCCCGGGCTTGGATCAGCAACCTGTTTCTGTGTATTCCTGCTGTTAACCTAGGTAAGAGTATGAGTATCTATTTACCCCCTTTATTTAAAAAGGATCAGTTGTTTGATTCTGAGGAAATTGCTTTGGTGTTGTGTATTAAACTGTATGTTTTTAAACATCTATAGTTTGATATACAGCATAAAATGCCATTTACCCTCACATCACATCCACTCCTACAAACCGAAGTCCTTCTATGACCTGCAAAATCGTGTTTCATACCAAAAATACTAATATATATATTGTCCCTTCATGAGAGAGACAAGCAGTGCAACAGCATCCTGCAACCAAGCATGTGTCAACATTTAGAGAGCTTGACATTTGTTGCCAGGAGTTATTCAGGGGCCATTGAGGTCTGAGGACTGAGGATATACCCAGCGGGACTAATTTGTAAGTAGTGGTCCTCATGTTACATCACACCCTGCCTCCCAATCTACTAGGGTGCTATTGAAAGGGCTGCTGGAGGAAATGGAATGGAGTACAGACCAACACTTAAGTGAAGGAATAACATGTTCATTCTCGTTGAGCTTTTACTCTATTTAGAGTTCCCATAGTACACAGACAAATTCCTCTTCTGAAATCCTGCCATCTCTGTATCTTAGCGCAAATGTATATTTTACTTCACTCTTTTAATTGCATAAGCATGCCTTTAAATATATTGACAATGTGTCTACATATTTACATTGAATGGTTTATCTAGCAGCACAAATGCTAACGGTAAGTAAAGAAAATACTTGAATTAGTCTGGAGGTGAATTTAATAATGAATCTTGTGAAAAATATATTTAAAAAAGAAATCTTTTGAAGTCTTTTGTTTGCAATGAACCTTTTGGAATTCAAAGTCTGTTTAAAATGCAGTTTATAGATGCCCTGTTAAGATGATTTTTGCCTCACGGTTTCTTCACATTTCTGCATTTAAGTGCAAAACTGTCTTTAATCTAAACGTGGAACATTGGACGGAATGTTCATAACCTCATCTACTAGATATTCAAAACATAAGCTCTAACATCACTTGGCTGCCATTGCCATATGCTGTGGTTTCATAGATCTAACTTTGTACGCCATGGATCGAGGTTGGTGTAGCGAACTGCTGTGAAATCACAATGTGTTCTTACCTCATCATACGTGCCTTTTGATTGGTGCCACAGTGCAGCCTGTGGCTATGAGAAAGGCCCAGTTGTGGTGATTTTCCATAACAGAGGAGATATATTAATAGGTATTTCTCCCCAGTGGATGGTCCCATCAAGAGGGCCTTTTGCAATATTTTCTCTTGGCTTACCGCTGTTACTGTATGTACAGCATCTGTTAGGCCGAATGTTCAGTGAGACCCTGGAGGATGATGTAATTTCAATAGGCATAGCATATCATATCATGGCGACATAAATGCAAACGTTCCTTTGTTTTCCAAACACATGGCGGCCTCATATCATTACTTTGAATTCATATACTGAATTGTATATGCCTGTTATAGTATTTGTGTGTAAGTTGATATCCAGTACGTTGTAATGATTGAGGAACCTGCAAAATGATTGAATAATCATGTGCACAATCATGCACCTGACCTAAAAGTAAACCTTTTTGCAACACTTTTTTCTACACTAGAATCCACATATTATGTAATTGTCATAGAGCAACAATTAGCTGGCAAGTCATTTAATATTAGGATTTTGTTCAAGTTTTGCTCCTAGAATTATTGGAACATTGGTAAAGATTAGCAAATATTTTATAAGTAAGATAAGTTATTGCTGTTAATCAGCTTGAATATACACATAAATCTGCTTAATTTAGGCAAAGAAGAAGAAGAGTTGGTTTTGGGTGATTGTTTTAAAATGTATTTCACACTGGTGTCTATTCTGCTCCAGTCATTTTATTATAATTTATTTTGCATTTCACATGTCCTATTGTTTTATTGTTATTATTTATTCTCTGTTGCAGTTTTGCTGAGAAAGTTTGATACCTTATTATTACAGTTGTTCTCAAAAGTTTGCATACCTTTGGAGAATTGATTATATATGTACCATTAATAAAGAAAACGAGGGAGCAGACAAAAGACATGTCTTTTATTACTTATGGGATTCACATTCAACTGTAGGTCTTAACAGAATGGTACATTCATAAAACAAAACATGGCAACAAAGAAAAAAAAATGACGCCTACCCTTAGTTCTTAATACTGTGTATTGCCCCCTTTAGCATCAATGACAGCATGCAGTCTTTTGTAATAGATGTCTTCTTGCAGGTGGTGTAGCTGCCTATTTGACTTGGCAAGATGCCTCCAGGTAATGCAAAGTATTTGGTCGTCTTGCATGAACTGCACTTTTGAGATCTCCCCAGAGTGGCTCAATGATATTAAGGTCAGGAGACTGTGATGGCTACTCCAGAAGCTTCACCTTTTTCTGCTGTAACCACTGGAGGGTCAACTTGACCTTGTGCTTAGAGTCATTGTCGTGCTGGGAAGTCCATATGCAGCTTTCCTGCAGAAGAATGCAAATGGTCTGCCAGTATTTTCTGATAATATGCTGCATTCATTTTGTCATACATTTTCAAAAGATTCCCTGTGCCTTTAGCGCTTCCCGAAAACATCAGTGAGCCACCACCATGCTTCATAGAGGGGATGTATTCTGTTCACTATAGGCCTTGTTGACCCCTCTCTAAACATAGCGCTTATGGTTGTGACCATAAAGCTACATTTTGGTCACCTCACTCCAGAGTAGTGCGCCAGAAGTTGTGAGGTGTGTCAAGGTGTTGTCGGAAATATTGCAACCAGGCATCTTTCTGGAAACTCAACTATGCAGCTCATTTCTGTTTGAGTATAGTCGTATTGTGCTCCTTGAAACAACCACACCATATTTTCCAGAGAAGCCTGTATTTCTCCTGAGGTTACCTGAAGGTTTTTCTTTGTATGCCAAACAATTTTTCTGGCAGTTTTGGCTGAAATCTTTCTTGGTCTACCTGACCTTGCCTTGATATCAAGAAATCCTCGAATTTTCAGTTCTTAATATGTGATTGAACAGTACTTACTGGTATTTGAAAGGCTTTGGATATCTTTTTATATGCTTTTCCATCTTTTGAAAATTATATTACCTTGTTACACAGATCTTCTGACTGTTATTTTCTGCGCCTCATGGCTCAGTATCAAGCCTGCTCACTGCATCTACATGAGCGCTAACAAACTCATTGACTATTTATACACAGACACAAATTGCAATTTAAAAAGCCACAGGTGTGGGAAATTCACCTTTAATTGTGATTTTCACCTGTGTGTTTCACCTTGTGTATCTATAACAAGGCCAAACATTCAATCGTATGTAAACTTTTACTCAGGCCCATTTGGGTGATTTCGGTTATCATTATGATTTAAAAAGGAGCCAAAGAATTGGGGAGAGCAACTGTTTGTTTTGTGGTTTTATTTTCAAGGTAGCCTTCATAGAATTTACTGTTTACTACCATAGATTGTAAGCAAAAAAGCCCCCTCCATGTTTTTGTTTTGATCATAGGGTCGGAGTTGTCATATTGATACTTTGACTTTATGCACTTCTTGCACACAAGCATGTGAGCGAGTTAGTTAAGTTTATTTTCAGACAGTGTGGATATCAAGGAATTGGGAAAGGCTTAGCAGCCTAGCTACTAGTGTTGAAATAAAGGTGTTAGAAATCAGCCGTTTCATATAATGGTTGAAATAATGATTGTGTACCCGGTCGTCAAGTGAGAGAGTAATTCAATCATTTATTGCAGAATTTGATAGTCTATTGTTCATGATGTTACAGACTCAATTCTCAGTCTTACAAACTCAAGCTCATCTCACTCAATCTCAAAGAAACATCCGGTCGAACCGCAGCTTAATAGACAAAGACGACTAAATTGCTGTAAGCCCAATGGCTACTTACTGTCGCGCTTTGAATTAACATGGATTCCTGTGTACAGATAAATCGATGTTCTTTTGTTAAAACATAAACAAGGCACACATTCATATACTTCAGCAAAGTGGTTTATAGCTCACGCAAATGTCTTGCTATTGCTGTGGATATAAATGAAAGTTTTTGCAAGAACTGCCTAGAAATAGCTGGCAGCATAATGTACACCTTTGGAATAGGCCATACTTCTTTGTTAGACTTATAATTTAGGTTCGATTCACTAAAAACACACTATAAACACTATAAAATAATATTTTGGGGCTTGTTTTGTCAGCTTAATGTTTTTTATGTTGAAAAGACTGATAATTCATCTCTGTTGTTTCCTGAGAGTGTCCTGTTTACCATGTAATGTGAACATATACACACATACAAGTTGCATTGCGAGTCTGAAAACCACAATCTGAAGCCACATAGTTTGCTATCAGATTGCTGTGCACTGTGCAGGAAAAACATAAGTCTCATTTAGAAATTGTAAAATCAACATGTCGATTTGGCTTCTGCAAACACAAGTATAGAATACTGTAATAAAGCTTGTGCGGGTTGAAGTTTTTTTTCAACGTGACACAAATTGCAGCTGGGATTTTTGAGGTGTCAAATGTGACGGCATGAACCGTAGTGGGTGTTTACATTGGCCGTGTCTGTGTGACGGGAGCTCTGCGCTCTAGTGAAAGATGACCCTAGTTAGTGTAACACCCTAAATATGCTGCAAAGCATGAGGGCTGCCTGATTCAGGCCTCATGCCAAGTAACCTCCTGACACCGGCTCACGGCTCTCTCTCCCTCTCTGAGACAGCCGCACAGTGCCACTCTTAACCTAACAAAGGCCGGGCATCCGTCAGTTGATGGCCAGCTGCAGATTCAATGTAAAGAATTGACAGGGTTGTTGGAGATGGGCAAAAGGCTGTGAGTGAGGGAGGGGATGGTAGGAGAGGGGAAGGGGTGAGCGAGTGAAAAGTGGTATTGTCAGATTTACAAAATACTAAAGACTACATGCCTGTTTTGGTATTTCTTCATGCCAATCAAATGCCATGGTGGACATCAACTGCAAAAACATTAGATGTTTGTGAGATGTCAGTGAAACGTTTTGCAAGAACTGCCCTTGAAATAGGTGGCAATATAAAACCCCTTAGGAATGGGTCACACTTCTATGTGTTAGGGGAGAGGGAGTTTTGAGGGAGAGGGGGTTAAGTGAGAGGAAGGGGTGAGGGAGGAGGGGGTTAGGTGAGAGGAAGGGGTGAGGGAGGAGGGGGTTAGGTGAGAGGAAGGGGTGAGGGAGGAGGGGGTTAGGTGAGAGGAAGGGGTGAGGGAGGAGG
>JACXGJ010017826.1:0-10793 GCA_016801105.1 Esox niger
GTTTCTACCGTCAGGCATCTACACCTCCAAACTGTTTCTACCGTCAGGCATCTACACCTCCAAACTGTTTCTACCATCAGGCAACGACACCTCCAGACTGTGGTACCATTCTGGTCAATTTTGAAGCTTTTAACCAGAAAGAGAACTAGGGAGGGAGGGCGGAAGAGACAGTTTTGCAAAGCCCTGGCTTTTTTCTCCTCATGGCTTTAGAATGACCTCTCTCCTTACCAGAGCCGACAGACAGGAAATACAAGCCAGGCTCCCAACAGATCTGTACCAGTGAGGTGAAATTCCTTTTCTCTCAGCCTTTTCCTATCCTTTTCTTTCATTGTCTTCTCCGTCTCTCTGTTTTTTGAGCTTACCTTCTAGTCCCTCTTGGTTCTCCACACGTGTCTGTGTGACTGCTTGACAGGCCTCTCTTGACGGCGGACTGCCATGAGTTTACCTGAGGGCTGTAGACTCATGGGTGATAACATTCATCTACCTGCATCACGGGGTTGTTCCTCCTATCCATATGGAACTTGTCCGTATGGGCTGAGAGCTGGGTTGAATTGCTTGCTGACCACTGTTAATATATGCCAAGGTTATCTGCTATCTTGTTTGTCTTTGGTGTTTCTGGATGTTTGGGAAACGTGTGCGTTGTGCCTGTGTTCCAGAGGACCGAAGCAGTGAACCGGCCGCGTTGCTTCCTGTTTATTTATTTTTCCTGGGATTAGATCAGCCGTGAGCGTGCAGACATGATCTATTTCTACCATCTACATTAGCATCATATCAACTCTGTCAATTTTATAAAGTCAAAAATTATTAATGCTCACCTACACCCCCACCTCACAAAGACACACACACACACACACACACACACACACACCGGCAAACAAACCGCAATAGGCAGTGGGACCCACGACCCAAGACGAATGTGAAGCTGTGAATCGGTAGCTTGCCTGACTCAAGGGGGAACAGAAGTCTGCGTAAATAAGCCTGTCCTTATATTAGTTCAGATTCGTTGTTCATAGTCTTCTTTATTCATAACAATGTGCTTGCGTGTTAACGCACTGCAGTATGTGTATATATAATGTGGTCCGATGCACAGCTGTGGCTGTCGTGGGTTGTCCCGGTTTCGAAGGTGGGATCTTATCCGTCTTTGGTTAACCAGCCCTCTTCACTGGCCACATTCCAGCCCTGTATAAGTGACTGAAGGAGGAGGAGGAGGTACAGACACACACACACACACACACCTCACCTATAACTTAGCAGCCAAAACCCAACCAGTCGCACACGGAAATGCCTCAACCAAAACATTACCCCAACTCCATCCCTCCAAATTCCATTACAGTAAAATTCCCTGTACACTACTGTATTTTGAAAATCTTTGAAAATAGCTGAATCTTCCATTGATTGCCCATGATTTTTTTTATCCCCAATCAGCGTTGTCTGTATGTTCATCTCAACACAGATACCATTACCCCACAACCAATTCATAACTTTCATTCTAGAAGTCTACTGCAACTGGACATTACCAGAACAGATGGTCCACTGATTCCATTTCATTGTAACACTCTGCACAATGCAGGCTGTTCAATTCACCATACACTGAGATATTTTTGTTGTTGAAAGAACTTCATGAACTTCATTTAAGGCCTGGTGTTTTGTGAAAGCACTTTGTGACAACTGCTGATGTAAAAAGGGGCTTTATAAAATACATTTCATTGATTGATTGATTGATAAAGTAGTTTAAATTGGAAGGAACTTACTAAAGCATCAACATTTGTTCTATGCATAATTCTATCCCACCAAGCTACGGAAGTGGAACATCAAGAATTTGTTCCCAACTTTCCTGAATTCCATATGGTGTAGGAGTTAACCCCTTTGCCCTAAATGTAAAAGTTACGTAATATGGTTTAAACTGGTCAGTTTTTTGCCAAGCAGGGTTTTTATTAGGTTCTGGAGGATAGCGAACTCTGTATGGCTTCATTTTTAAAGGTAGGTGTTTTAAAGAGTGTTCTATCATCTATCTCTTTAATATAACCCATTTTAATCTGTACCATGGCAAAGAACATTAGATGAGGCTCTCTTATTAGCCCGCTTGAAAACCATTTTAGATATAGCTTTGGTATAATAGAGGCTTTTCAGCAATTGATTTAAAGCCTTATTATTTAATTATCAAACTCCTCTCATTCGTTAAATATGCCATTTTACTTTGGTTTACCATTTCAAACAAACTCATATACTTATTTTTACATCACTTAAAAAATCTTCTTTGTGTAGGCAGTGCATCTGAATAATTAGACGCAGTCCTTTCCAAGGCTACAGAATCATGTCAATGGTGCCAATTCTATGAAAGTTACTAAAAGCGAGATCTGTAAACTTTTTTGGTATGTGTATACCAAGGACATCCACGTCACCATCAGCACATTTGATAGAGAGACCACATGGCAGTTTAAATCTTGTACTTTTTAATGATCCAATATCATAATTGGGTTTTAGTTGTGAGTGATCCTAAAAGTTGTCCTCATTGAGACAGTGATTACGTTTTTAACTTATGAGAGATCTTGTGTCATCTGCATATTTGATTTCCAACTTAGTTTTTATTACTCAGATTTTAATATCTAGCATGTCAATGGCTATAATGAATAAATATGGGGATAATGGACATCCTTGTTTTACACCTCTTGATAGTTGTGCAAGGATTGACAATTATTTATAATTCTGTAGTTAATATATAATCTGTAGGTACACTGTTTTATAACAAGATGCATTTAAGTAAGGCCTTCCCCCTCATCTTTCTGTACATTTAAGGTTACATTGCTATCCCAAAAAAATCCTTAGTTCAATTCATTCCGTGGATAAAGTGGAGATTAGTGGAAACATTTCGACAAAATATTTTATCATTATCATTCGGTTCATCTTGGAGTACTGTCTTTTGTGAACTTTCAGTGCATTTAATTTGTGGCCTTCCTATGCTGAAGTTTTCCCCCATTATCCCTCAAATTCTATATTTTTGTGGTAGTTTTGGGGGGGATTGTTCTTGAATTACAACTAATATTTGTTTTTTCTTCTCTTCAAATTTATTTTCTACCTCCTATATCACCGTTTTTGCTGCTTCCTATTTAAGACTCCTTATAATGTTAGTCAAGTGCTTCCCATTTGACAACTTCAAAGCTGTGCTTCCTGCTCCGGCTGGCTTCCCAGCCCTGATAGGAGAGACGGAGCAGCAGAAATACGGCTGGTGCTGCGATGCATACAAACAAGAAGATGATAAGAACCCGCTATGGCAACACCGTCTCTCATCCTGCCAAGCCAGGGAACAGAGCAATAGTTTGTTTACTGCCGGCTAGATCAGGTCTCTGGTAGGGGGGAAATCAGAGGAAAGAATCAAAGCTTTTTTGTGTTTTACTCTGTTGTGGAGAAAAGCTACGCTCAGACCAAACGGCTCATAGAGCAGAAAAGCACTTATTTATGTGAGCCGCCCAGTGTGTTTGTTGTATTGTTTTGTCAGCCGTTCACCACTGCGTCCAGGTTTTGGGGAGATTGACTGACGAAGGCTGCTTGGCCTACCTGCAGGGCACTTTTTTTGCCTGTGATATTGAAAAATGGTTTTAATCTTCTTCCATTCTGTTGATTCTGCAGTTTCATCTGTCTCGTGTTCGCTCTTGCTCTCTCTCTCTCATGCTCACACTCTGCCCTAAACACGGTGTAATATTCTTGCTAATCCTCAAACAGTCCAATTTCCTCACACAGGGGTTTCATTGTAATTATGAACAATAACGAAGCTACCTATCACGTCCCAGTTGCGGTTGCAGTAGCCTTGAGCTGTTGGACCGGGTACAAGCTGACCCACTCCTAGTATCACAGAGCCAGACTGTGGGCAGTTGGACAAGACCGCCCCGCTGACAACGTCCCCATTCATTCTGGGTGGTTCAGATCCGATTTGTAACCTCCCGGGCGCTGTAGGGCCGTGCCCAGGATTTGAACTGCAGACCGCGATGGCGCTGCTCAGTGAGATACACCACAATGCCACCCTGGCGGTTTCTCAGATAAGTCTCCCAGGCTAATGGAATGATAACACACCATAACAAGATTTCTATAGAGTTCTTCATTTAGCCTGGCTAGTGTTAGTTAGCTTCCCTCAGGTTGATGCAGTCAAGAGAGCTGATATGTCTGCAAAAGTGATGATGACAGTGTTGTTCTCTGTTAATGTGGAATTGGTCTTGTAAGTGGTAGTCTAAACATTTTATTAAAATGGAGTGAAATTATTTTGTTGTTGAGATGTTCTTTCAATGTCAAGGGTCTCAATGTCAGTTAAATGTTAGATGTTCACAACCCTGTTTGATGACTAATTCCCACTAAACCTGGATGGGCCAGTTGCATGGCTGTTTGTGGGACTTTAAGAACCCTGGCAAGCACTACCCTGTGGTTGTATGTAAAATGGATAAGGTGGTGATTTGCAGTCTTAAAAGAGATTATAAAATATACAACAGTATCAGTAATCATAATATTGGTATTACGTATAGCTGCAGGGTGCAGTGTCAGCACTAGCAATTATACAAAATTACTATTTCCACACATTTCCTGAGCATTAGTGTTTTGTGTGGCAGTTTTGTTTGGTGAGTGATTGTGCGTGGCTCGTTGAGCAACAGCTTTACTGACGGTCTGGGCGTTAAGCAGTTTGATGGCGGGCTGAGGTTGTCTCCATGTTGGAGGGCAGAATGTTTCTCCTGTCAGTGAGCATTGGTACACAGTATTTAGCTACAATAGAATGCCTTTGTGATTTGGACAGAGACCATCCAAGTGGAGATATTGTATCTTTTGTTTAGGTAAATGAAATTGTTTCAAGTTTGAGTTTTGTTTGTAAAGAAATGTATGTAGCTTATTTGAAACCACCAAATCGGTCTTCTCCCGGGAAGGAACTATCTAGTAGCTTGCACAGGATGGACGTCTTTGATATTTTAACCTAATAAGTCATCGTTATTAAATGGATATTTAAGGCACAGTGGGCGTGCACAGTTAAACGCTGTGCACGTATAGTGGAGGGGGGATGTTTTTTGTTTGTTACTGTGTGTGCGTGTGCGTGAGACGGTTCTATGCGACGGTTCCGTGCAACAGCTGGAGATGAAGGTCTCGCTAACCTCACTGCTGCTGGGTGAGAAGGGCTTATGATCACACACACACACACACACCCACACACACACACACACAGTTATTGCCTATTATTTGAAACATCATCCGCCAGCCTAGGGCAAGCTGTCATGTCGTAGCCGCAGTGTGAGAACCTGTTTAACAGCCATTCAGCTACAGTGGCCTTTCCACTCTGTAAGCAGTCAGGCGTGGCCACTGGCCTAGCGTCGTCGTGACGCCAGTGGGCTTGGCCGTGGGCTTCATGAAGAGAACTCAACTTTGTGAGTGAATCCTTCGCTCTCTGCCATTATCTGGTTTGTGGTGGCGGCGGGGAAACCTGCTGTGTGAGCGTCTGTTTGTGTTTGTGTGTGTGTGTCTGTGTATGTGTGCTCCTTATCCTTTACAGCTCTAACCTATCTAATTTAAATGAATCCAGGGCAAGTTTATATGTTTAATCAAATGTGCAGGTGTTTGAGACAAACGCTCCCCAGAGGTGTGGAGGCAGAGAGATGCGGTTGAACCTCTTTACTGACTAATCAGATAGAATTAACATCCGGGTTTAGACTATAAGCGGAAAGCTTACAGGCCCTTTTCCCCCCAAAAATGCTGGTAGATTAAACACAGACAGTCTCTGTTTTCTATGTCTTTGTGATGTTTGAACAGGCACTCCAATCTCCTCTTCTTCCCTAACCCTGGAGTTACTGAACAAAAGATTAATCTAAATAGGTGGTCCAGTTCAGTCGTGACATAACACATCTAAATTGATGGTCTAGTTCAGCCATGACATCAGAACATCTCTAACTAGGTGGTCCAGTTCAGCCATGACATCAGAACACCTCTAATTAGGTGGTCCATTTAAATCATGACATCATAACATGTAAATAGGTGGTCCCAACTTCCCATTAGGCCATTTAAAGCTGTTCTAAAATTTTGCAGTTAAGCATTCATTTAAAACAAGTTCCCCTACTGCTGTACGCTGGGATACTGTTTATTACCAGGAAGAATTAAAACATCACTGTAGGACTTTGACCGGCAGTAAATCACTGTCACCCACAGCACAACTCCCGTACATGGCATCCCAGGTTGCTAGGACTCCATATGGGCTGCTAGGATAGTGTTGGGAGGAGCTAGGCCATGGTGCAAAGACTGTTTTCATTTCACACATCACTGGTGTTTCCTCACTCACAGCCTGCATCTGTCTGCCCGTGTCCATCTATGCACCCTTGTGGGTGTCCATTTGTACAGTGGGCAGCGGATGAATATCATTGCCAGGTAAAAATAAACGCTGTTCTTGTCAAAGCTTGATATTTCTGTTTGCCTTCTCCAACCTGGGATTTGCTGAAGGGAGTTAGAGGGGTGTGTGTCTGTGTGTGAAGGTAAGAGATGGAGAGACATGTACACACACACACACACACAGCTTAGTAGAGCCCCACCCTCTGCACACTGCTCAGTTTATATTTATAATTGATGGTACTGCCTGTGTTTGCATGTACGTTAGTCTCTCATCCACACCTGTGTCTACTTGGTTGATATAGGCCTGTTCCAAAACGGGTCCACTTGTCAATGCGTGGGAGGTTCTTAGCAGCACCGCATACTGGACCCAACGAGCCCTGTCAGAGGTTCTTCTGTATACACGGCCTGGGGTGCGCAGACAGTTCTTTTCATCAGAACCTCGTTCGTTTCCCCGTAATCATGTAATAATTAGGGGAGCTGAAGCCAAACATCATGTGGAAATACACCCTACAGAACTCTGATTACTGAAATCACTGTCCTTACTGAACGCCACAACATTCATCATTTCTGTGTGCGTGCGTGCGTGCGTGCGTGTGTGTGTGCGTGGCGTATGTGACCCTCCGGTCTCAGTCCATGTGCTTAATTTCCTGTGGGCTTGGCCAAGTGCCTGTTTGGCCCTCCCTGACATTGGCTGGCTGCCTGTCCTCCCTCCTCTTCCTCCCCGTGTCCTGTCCGCTTCAACCGCCAACCAAAGCTCAGACCCTGAACTCCCTCATGGCCCAGACAGCCAGCACTCAAAGGGGGCTCTCTGAATCCGATCGCTGCCTTTTAAATGAAACCAAATGTCACGCCACTTCACATAACGATGGGCTATGACCTCACACTCTGTGTGTGTGTGTGTGTGTGTGTGTGTGTGTGTGTGCTAAACGGTAACATAATGTAATCGTAACCAGATGCTGTCGCCCGAAACCCCCTGTCCCTCGCTCTCTCTCCGTGTTTTGCCTAGTTTGTGTAGCATCAGATGATGCCAACGTTGACCTAGCTTCAATCTCATTCGGCTAATTGTAGAGAAACATTGGAGGGAAAAGGACTGTGGCTAGATTCTGGACAACTTTGTTTTGTTCTTGAAATCCTTTGTCTTTGTGCAATGCTTTGTATCTTTCTGACACAAGGCATTGTTGGAATGTACTGTAAGACTGTGTGTGTGTGCGCGCGTGCATTCGTTGAGTATACCCGTTCTACGCGACTGTTATGTTTATAGCAAAACAACCAGCCGAATTGAAGCACAATCCCCCCAGCCCCATCCTTTTTTCCAGCTTTCCCTGTTTGCCCCCGTCCCCCGCTCCTCTGCTTCCAGCTGTGTGCTGGAGGAAGTGCTACTGGTGAAGTGGGGAAATTATTCTAGGTCCGCTTCATTTATCAGCTCTGTACTGAGGCTAACAAACACTTGGTAATGCTGTGTCATAGATTCTACTCGGATCGTTTAGAAGGCGTTAGCTGGTCAGAATCAGACCGTTGTTTTGGAAATGGGAGCTGTGGATAAACGTAGGACATATCGGGTCAGTTTCACAGAAATTGATATAGCTTGGTCTTGGACTAAAACAACAAGCTCAATGGAGTTTTCTGTTGAACATTTTTTTTTGTCCTAGGCTAGGGTTTAGATGGGTCTGTGGAACCGCCCATAGCATGTTGTCCTCAGAAATACGGTGGGATCTGTCATTACTGAAGAACATTTTCTGTTTCTAGAACTTTCCTTCCAGCAGCGACCACGCACTGATCTGTCATCAGTTTGGTATTTCCTGTTCTCAGTGCTTGCTGTCTTCCCACCCCGCGTAACACAGTTTTGGGATCAGTTTTGGTATCGCCTCTGGTCTGTAGAGCTGGAGGTGTGCTGTCTGGGCTCCTGTTTCCTCTTTGTCTCTCTCTACAGTCTTCCTCCATCTCCTTTCTGCTCTCCTTCTCTCTTCTCCTTTGTTTCCTGATGTTATGGGAGTGTGTACAGCGGTGAGTTTTTCTCTTCTGTGTCTGGACTGTAGTTTGTTCTCCTTTCGGCAGTCATTGTAAATTCCAACTACTACTATGAGGGCCGTTAATCATGTGGAATTGTTTTCTTTTCATGGTAATGGAAACTCTGTGTGTTAAACAAACTCGCATTAGCGCCTTTCCTCTCTCTTTCCTCTTATTTTACTTATCTCTCTCTTTCACCTCATCTTTTGTGCTGTGTTGCTTTGGGAAATGAATAGTTTAATCTTTTACTTTTAATGCTTAGTTAACTGACATTCAGTTAACAGAACACCAGCGTGCATTCTCCTCTGTCTTTCTCTGTTAACTGACATTCAGTTAACAGAAGATCAGCATGTATCCTCTCTCTGTCTCTTTCTCCCACTCTCTCTCTGCTGCTTGTTTTCTGCCTCTTATTCTCTCGCTCTCTATGCCTTGCTGTCTTTAGTTTTAGTAGAAGAGGTTCAGGCCAACAGTGCTGCCCTGAGGATGTACATACCTTGGACAAACAACACAGGCAGGATATTCCCAGGCTGGAAAAACATTCTCTCTCTTTAAAACGCATGCGCGTACGCACACACACACACACACACACACACACACACACACACACACACACACACACACAGTCCGGTAGTACATTCCATTAGTGGCTTGTGTCAGTGCTGGGTCACGTCACCAGACTTATCAGTCAATGACCAGCCAGCAGCAGCATTCCACCATGATAAGGAGCCACATGGGCTCTGTCTGGTCGACCTCAGCCTCTGTCCAGTGTGGGGTGGGGGTGGGGGTGTGAGGTGGGGGTGTTAGGGGACTGAATGGCTATGTAGGATTCATCTCTGCGTTATGTTCGTGGGTTAAAGCTGTGCACTAGACATTGCTGATGGAAGCCTGCTGAATATACACCCTCCATTTCTCATCTGCCACTTCTTTGTAATACGGAACAGATTCATATTTCTTGTCCACTTCATTTTGCCTTTTCATTCATAACCTCCATTACCAGTGCTGTCGCTCTCTCTGTCGCTCTCTCTGTCGCTCTCTCTGTCGCTCTCTCTGTCGCTCTCTCTGTCGCTCTCTCTGTCGCTCTCTCTGTCTCGCTTGCTCTCCGTCTGTCCGTCGGTCGCTCTCCGTCTGTTCGTCGGTTATTTAGTGCTGTGTCTCTCTCTTTCGCTCTCTCTGTCTCGCTCGCTCTCCGTCTGTCCGTCGGCCGCTCTCCGTCGGCCGCTCTCCGTCTGTCCGTCGGCCGCTCTCCGTCTGTCCGTCGGCCGCTCTCCGTCTGTCCGGCGGCCGCTCTCCGTCTGTCCGGCGGCCGCTCTACGTCTGTCCGTTTATCAATCAGTCACATTTATTTATAAAGTCCTTTTTACATCCAGCAGTTGTTACAAAGTGCTTTTACAAAGCACCCAGCCTGAAACCCCAAGCAGCAAGCAACAACAGTGTTGAAGCAGTGGCTAGGAAATACTCTCTAAAGAGAGGAACTAGGCTCGGAGGGGTGACCAGTCCTCTTCTGGCTGTGCCAGGTGAACTTTTTCCTCTTCTGGCTGTGCCAGGAGAAGTATCAACCCTACTCCCCTGGCAGAATAATATCAACCCTACTCCCCCTCTGTCGCGGTCTGTCCGGCTCTGTCGCGGTCTGTCCGGCTCTGTCGCGGTCTGTCCGGCCCTGTCGCGGTCTGTCCGGCCCTGTCGCGGTCTGTCCGGCCCTGTCGCGGTCTGTCCGGCCCTGTCGCGGTCTGTCCGGCTCTGTGCTAGTTAGTAATCATGAAGGTGTGTTTTGTTGCAGGGCAGGGTTGATAACCCATATTGTGAATGCTGAGTGTAGTTGCTAATGACAACAGTAGCAGTGGTTTCTCAGAATAGAAATCTTGTATGTTTGGTCGGTAGCTTCATTAAGTTATCTGTCTATATCTGTTAACAGAAGAGATTGTAAAGTCAATAGGGATATCCCCACTCCTCGGTTTTTATGAAGCGGAACAAGTACTGCGTGTTATCTGACGCATCCCGTTGGGTCATGATCTACTGCGCTGTTTGAGTTGATTTTGTCTGTACACTGGGAGGAAGTGGCTAGCCCAACCAAACAAGCAAGGCATTCCAGAGACATGCTAGTAGTCTTCATCATGAACTCCTGGTCTTCAGCCCTCCGCACACGATCTGCCGGCTAATCAATACTGTAACAGTGGTCATGAGACCTGATGTCTCTCTGGACTGTGTTTCGTTGCAGGAGGGAGTGTCCTCAGGATGAATCTCATTATTTGCTGAGGGGTGTGTCTGTGGGTGTGTCTGTGGGTGTGTCTGTGGGTGTGTCTGTGGGTGTGGATTTGGACGTGTGTTGGTCGGGGGAGGTGTCTGGGGGGGATGAGTGTGGGGGGGGGTTTGTGTCTATGTGGAGGGGTGAGCAAGCGTGTGTCTGGGGGGAAGAAAGCGTGTGTCTGGGGAGGGGGGGG
>JACXGJ010017827.1:0-10786 GCA_016801105.1 Esox niger
GGGGGGAGACTAGGTTATGGCATGGGGGTGAGGGGGAAGGAACTGATTTCTTTTTCATATTTTTTCCAGCAAAGTCTTTCCCAATCATTGGTTCACAAAGGCCACAATGGCTTGAGGTGTGGATGGGGACTCTGGAGTTACCTTGATACTCTTGAAAAAGGACGGTTTTCAGACGTTTTCTGATTATACACCATTGGAGCGCCAAGATAGAGGAGGTTTGACAAAGAGAGAGGAGGACAGAGGAGAGAGGAGGTTTGACAAAGAGAGAGGAGGACAGAGGAGAGAGGAGGTTTGACAAAGCGGGAGGTCTCTCTAGTAATGGCGGGACGGCCAAGAGATAGAGGGCCTTATAAAATATGTTTGATTGGTCAAAAGTTATTAAGAGATCTTGGAGCGGACAGGCCTTTGCCCTGAATGACCACCAACTGTGCAGTTGATCTTGAGGTGGTGAGCCGACATGCAAGGAGAGATTTCAGCCAGGTCTCATCAAAATGAGGAAGGAGAAATGTAGTCGACTGCCATCTCTAGAGAAAATACAGGAGGGACCATGTAAGTAAATGACGGGGTAAAAAGAAGAGGACCTAGATCTGATCCCTGGGGGACGCCATTAGTGAGCTGCAGGCCGAGTAGGACGGAATCAAATCGTGTACGCTGCTTGCTTTCCCTCTGTTTGGGTAGGGATAATATTATTTGTCAGTATTTGCTGTACATTTCCATGACTAACCAAAACTCCTTCTCTCATGGCTGTCTCTTGTTCCTTGGCAGCAGATATTAGTGTCAGCAATATTAAAACGTTTAATCACAATACAGGTTGTATCTGCACCTAAGTATTTATATTGACTCACGTATTGTATAATTTCCAGTCTTTCAGTGTCTCCTCTTGCTGAGGTCAACAGCAGCCGAATTAAGATTTTGCGTATTGAATATATCTTTGTCCCGGTCTCGTCATTTCATTGGCCCTACCTACGCATGGCAATCCTTTCCTCTGTAAAAACATCTAAATCCATTTAATGTCCGGTCTCTCTACTGGTGAGCCTGTCTTTCGGGGAAAACAGCCCTCTCACAAGGATCAGGTTGTTTTGATTGTTTGTCCCATTGGTAATGAGGTTTTATTCGTTTTGCAGCACTTGCATATAAAACAAACCACTAACACACCCGGTTGAATCACAAGCATCCTGCCACGTCCCGCCACCAAGTCTGCCAGAACAACAGCTAAATGCAACCAATTAATGTTGATTGGATTTTCTCCAGCTGTTGATGCACTCTTGTTATTGATCACTAGATTACTGCTTTGTCATGGAGGACAGAACTGTGTGATTGTGTGTGTGTGTGTGTGTGTGTGTACCAAAGGCTATGCACATGACATGTTTTATTTCTAAGGAATACATGTTAACAACAAGTCTTTACATACTTTTACATGTAATTGTCCTGAAAACAACAAAGACACACATGTAAACACAATAAAAAAACACAATATATGCACACACACATAAATCAACTGTGGCATTTCCTGATAGTA
This sequence comes from Esox niger, assembly GCA_016801105.1. Classification (NCBI taxonomy): domain Eukaryota; kingdom Metazoa; phylum Chordata; class Actinopteri; order Esociformes; family Esocidae; genus Esox; species Esox niger. Next base: position 1,520 of record JACXGJ010017827.1, read on the forward strand.
TTTATAAGTGGAAATTCAAAGCCCCAAATTCCTGTGCATGCCAAGACAAACAAAATAAAAACACACCGATATGACGCATAAACACGAACACTGCCAACAGAAACACATAAAAAGTCAAAGCAGCTTACTCTTTACTTTGAAAGGCTTCGGTTTAAGTTTTACTTTATTTCCAGGTTTTAATCTCTCCAACAGACAGCCAAGCCTCATTTGATTCAGCAGCTTCTAAAATCTGTGAGATTTGGTGTGTGTGTTTAAATTTTGTGGCACTACCTTTGGAGAACGTGGGAATTTCCTCCTGTAGACAGAACAAACGTGACCATGGTGTGTGTCTGTATGTGTGTTTGTGTGTCGCGTCCAGATGAAATGAGGAAGATCTCTGCACTTCTTGGACGAGATTAGGCATCCGACCACTAAACTAGAATGTGGGCATAGGCCTTTAACCCTGGTTGTTTGGGATGAGGGAGCAGGCGATAGCTTGCGTTAGACAACGTTTGACAAACTTCCAGTTTGAAGAACTGTTTCAGGATCCCAGATTGTCTGTACCGATCACAACAGCCTGAGATGTTTGCGTGGAAAACCAACCATTATTATTTCTTCTCCCACAGAAGATTTCTAATGTCAACGTAACAGCTTGTTGGCCATTGTAACATGATCTCTCTCATTCCCAGAGGAAATGTAACATTCAAGTGGGCTTCCGGCCCACCAGGACATTGTGGATGTGGGCGGAAGAAGGCTCAGGATCTCTGGAGTTCAAACCCAATGATTGGAAGTCCTAAAATGTTCTTTGTTTTAAGCCCCTGGATTTCTGACAGAATTAATATCTAAACTTTAACATGAGAAATTGCTTCATGGTTACAGGTTTCGTATAATCACTTTCTGAAAACTTTTGAAAAAATATTTACACAGATACAGGATGTTACACAGAGACAGAATATTACACAGAGACAGAATGTAACACAGAGACAGGATGTTACACAGAGACAGAATATTACACAGAGACAGAATGTTACTCAGAGACAAGATGTTACACAGAGACAAGAGGTTACACATAGCTCTCATACTTTATGTTAGTGTGTTTAGTGGGAAAATGAAATGTGTCTTTCACTCAGAGAGTTGGTTTACCACCAGGGATAAACCCTATTGATGGAGCAATTAGGGTTAAGTGCTGTGCTAAGTGCTTTGCTCAAAGGCAGATTGAACAAACTGTCTTAGGGAATCAAACCAACAATCTTTCAATTACTGGTACAATGATATTTACTGCCAGACTACCTGTTGTCCCGGTGTTACCGTGTGTGTGTGTGTGTGTGTGTGTGTGTGTGTGTGTGTGTGTGTGTGTGTTTGTTTGTGCACGTGTGTTTATAAAATCATGTTTATATGTACAGTATTGCTTTTGGCGGATATTAACCATCATGTTCTTATATACAGTATTACTGTAGGCAGGTATTTATCATCATGTTCATGTACCCAGTATTGTTCCAGACAGCGCTGAGGCCTGGAGATATTTGTTTAATGTATCACATCATTACAGATCAAGAATAACAGAGCAACACACACACACACAAACCCTTGCAAGTGCGCACATGCTAACGCACCACACGCCCAAACACACATACCCAAACACACACGCCCAAACACACACACCCAAACATCCACACCCAAACATACACGACCAAACCCAAACACCTACCCCCAAACACCCACGCCCAAACATACACGCCCAAACATCCACACCCAAACATACACGCCCAAACATCCACACCCAAACATACACGCCCAGACACACACACGTATATTATAACCAGCAGTGGATTAGTCAGTGCTACTATGTTGATGTGTAAACGGAGATGATGGATCACAGCGCGGTGAACTAATGCCCTGGAAATGCATCATGCCGGCTAACGTGAACCAAACCACACGCGCACACACTCACGAACACACACAAACGTACAACCACGAGAAACACAACCTGTAAATCTTCTGCACATGGAAGATATCATGCCCAATACGGAGGGGACCACTTCATCACGTCAGTAAAGTGAAGGTGTGTGTGTGTAGGTGTATTCATGTGTTTGTGTGTGTTCTCTGAGCTACACACATTTTGCCTTTCCACCCACACAGCAGTATGAACTTCACCAACGTAGGAATGTTTTTCAACACCCTTTATTTTGTTTCCTACAGAAGCTAATTTACTCACTGTCACGATCTGCCTCCACTCCCTTTCCTCGGCCTGACTACGCTCCTGTCCTTTCAATCCAGCGACACCTTTTCAAACATGTACCGTTTAAAGGCGACCCCATTGCCGTCATGGAGAACGCAAAGTAAATACCGCAGAGGTCGTTTCCGTCGGAGACGAGACTTAAATGTCAACCGTGCCGCGATGCTACGATTTGTCGCCGTCGTGATTTAGACAGAAGATACATGGTACCCTCCAAGATAACTCTCGCCTTTGGTAAGATTAGCAAATGGGTCTGTAGGGAACATTTTATCTTAACCCCAACATATCAGACAAATACGTTTAATTCAGGTGAAATTGTTTTTCTAAATTAGTAGTCTAGAAATATTCATCTCTAAGAAAAGTGTCAAAATGTTTGACACCCCTGTATTTAGTACTTTGTTCAAGCTCCCATCGCCAAGATAACAGCGTTGATTCTTCTACATTTGATGAAGTTGGAGAACACACGAAGGGATCTGAAGACATCCATGTAAAATCTCTCCAGATCCTTTGACAGTCTGTAACAAGTAAGCACAGGCAGATAGGTTGGGGATCCAAAAGAACGGAGCACACATTTTAATCAAACCATGAGGTACAAAGGAGCAGGCACAAAAGGCTAAACAGTGGAAAGGCCATCTGGTTGAGAACTAGGCTTCAGAGCTGAGCGAAAGTACAGGGTGGCAGGCAGGCAGATATCCTAAGGGAGAATCAGGTCGAGAGAACTGTCCAGGGGGTCGGTACACAGAAAGCCAAAACGATGAGTGAAAGTACTAGAGAAAACAATCTACACCTCACTATGGTCTGACAACAGGTGGGGGACTGAATAAAGGACGGTAAATGAAAACAGGTGTTCAGTAGTCTGGTGATTGTGATCTGCCAATGGAGTTACGTTCAGGGGTGGAATGTTGACTGTGTGTTTGATGCTGAGACAGGGAACTGGGTCCTGCAGTGGATCTCTGTTTATAGCATGTGGACTCGCCTCTTCAACTCACCTCACATGTTTTCAATGGGGTTTAAGTCAGGAGGTTGGGAGGACAATGGCCAAAACTAGATTCTGTTGTCTCTGAAATATTTTGTGTGGATTTTGGGGAATGTTTTGGATTATCGTCTTGATCTAATGACGATTTGGTTTCACCCTCCCGGCAGAAACAATATTTGGGTCTAGAGTCCACAAGTACTTACAGCGATCTGTGGTGGTCTGCTGCAATCTGCGGAGGTCTGTGGTGAGCTGTGGAGATCTGTGGGGGTCTGCAGTGGTCTCTAGCGGTCTGCGGAGGTCTGTGGGGGTCTGCAGTGGTCTCTAGCGGTCTGCGGAGGTCTGTGGAGGTCTGCAGTGGTTTCCAGCGGCCTGCGTAGGTCTGTGGGGTTTAAGTCTAGTTTTGCAGTGCACCATTCTGATCCATAATGCCCCAGCATGTCTTAGAGTCAATGTAAACGTTATGGCTGTCTCTGTTGTCTGCAGTGGTCGGTTTTCAAGTCATAGAGTTTTTCCTCGCTGGAACAGATGTTTATTATTTGAATCGATCTGTTTTGACCTCACAGTTTGAAAGTGTGTGTTCCAAGAAAATGCATCAGTGAGATGTTGACTTTTAATTAAGAATGTACCCTCTAGCATAAATAATGGGCAGATAAGAATTTGCAATGCTGGCAAATAGTGTACAGTATATGTGTGTGTGTGTGTGTGTGTGTGTGTGTGTGTGTGTGTGTCTGTGTGTGCAGACCAAATAACACACAATGATTTCGACTAATTGGAATAATTATCTGGAATAAATACTGCGATTTCATTTTGCAATGCTGCCAAATCTCTATTTATCATTACACTCCAAGCAACTTAGAACAAACCCATCTGCAAATTGCTCAGTTAATTTTGACTAGCTAGCTAAATTACAGAACATGCTTTGTTTCAAATGGATTGTTACACATTAACCATACAGTTGAATAAGCAAAATATTAATGAAATCATTATTTAACGTAGAACATTTAGCACCGGTCTTAAGGGCCTTATCGGCAGCAGTGTTCCACAACGGAACAAAACGTTCTGTCATGGAAGCACTAAGAACCGAATTCAGAACTCACAGACCAACAGGAGCAGAACACAAAATCACAGTTTTAACTATGAAAACATCTAACCTGTCAAAGATCAGGGACTGGATTTCACACCCCTGTGATCAACATCATGGTCTGCGTAGAAACCAGAGGGAGTCAGGACACCACTTTAACATCCCAAACCGAAAGACGCCACCCTGTGAATGGCAGTGTCCCCTTCCCTGCCCAGGGGCACTGTTGTTAAATAATCAGACCAGAGGAAAGAGTGACCCCTACTGGACTCCACTCCCATCAGCAGTTCATCCTCCATTTGGCCCCGACCATGAAGAACCTGCTTAGATTAATGTCCAGCAGCCGGATGTAGGATATTAAGTGGCTGGCATCCTATTGTCCACAAGTCTGATTGCCTTTGTGTCCCCGATATGCATTTCACTTTAGCTCCGCTGAAGTGATACTAATTACAGGTGAGGGGCTTGGAGATCTCTTGATTATTTACGTTTTTATTTAATCAAGCTCCCGTTCTGTGTCTTAGATGTCTTGTAATTCAAGACTCAGGTTTTCCAGACCACTACACTGACGATAGTTGTAATTATTTGATCATTTACACCATTGTTAATGGTAATAAATGTATTTTCTTTTAAATACACACAACAGCATTCCTTGTATTTGTGGATTATAGAATTATTCTTTAATGTAAATATCTTCAGTATATGTTGGCATGTTAAACGTACAGAACCTTTGCTTTGAGTCGCACAACAACCTCGGGCAGACAAAACAAGAGTTTGTGCGTAATCTTCAATTGATTCATGCGCTAATCCTTTAGTTAACATAAAGTGTTTAACGGGATTTGCTACCTTCGGCTGGGATCTGTTCAAAACACGTTTATACACTCCCAAATGGGTTGAAAACGAAGTGACGGAGGAGGACTGACGACAGTTTCACAACATGCAGTATTTCCCCTCCACTAATCATGTCTTCGCTTGTTAATCCAGGTCAAACTCAGACCCCCATAGAGTCACACCATAGGCATATTCAGCTGTTCCTTTCTAAAACAAACATTAATATGTAGAATCTTGTCTCACACACACACACCTGGAGTAAAAAAGGGCAGCGAGTCCAGGGAGTGTCACAGGGAGCAGACACAATCAGGACCTCAACAATCAAACTGACAGAATCAAGCCCTGAATAATTAACCACAGAGAGAGAAAAAGAGAGATGACTGATAATTGGCCACTACATGACTCATTTCCTCTGGACACACACAATTACAAAGAACCCCCCCCCCCAAGCACACACACACACACACACACACACATTTAAACTTTTACATGCAGGGTTGTTTTCTCTCCCTAGCTGGTATGACATCCAAGTCTGTATTGGGGAAATTAAATTGCACCACTAACCAGAGATATAGATAACCTAGACATAAGCCTATTCTGTATAGATATAGATAACCTAGACATAACCCTATTCTGTATAGATATATATAACCTAGACATAAGCCTATTCTGTATAGATATAGCTAACCTAGACATAAGCCTATTCTGTATAGATATAGATAACCTAGACATAAGTCTATTCTGTATAGATATAGATAACCTAGATATAAGCCTATTCTGTATAGATATAGATAACCTAGACATAAGCCTATTCTGTATAGATATAGATAACCTAGACATAACCCTATTCTGTATAGATATTGATTACCTAGACATAACCCTATTCCGTGTAGGAGAGAAGTAGTCTGTGTAGATGCAGCCAAATCATCTGTAAGATTGAAAAGGGAAGCCTGGACGACAGCATCTAGAATAGAAACAGACAGCCCAGACACAACCATACGCACGCACGCACGCACGCACACACACACACACACACACTAACAGGAGCGTGACATAAGTCCAAGGTTGCAGCTGTAGCGTGCTCTCACAGACGAACAGCGCTGGACATTTTGACTGACAATCCAACAGTGACTTAAAGGAATTTGGGGACCTGGACACATTTTCAATGTTTCCACTTGGAGTTTCAGCAGTTCACTGGCGAAGCGCTGTTGTTTTTGTCTTATCCTTCTATTTCCTCCGGTGGCAAAATGGGTCACATTGTAATGCCCCAACTGCATTTGCTGTAGATGTCCTCCCATAGGACAGACGTCGAACGTACTTATCGGTTCTGGCGTTATCGTCGTACTCTTCGGTTCGGGTGTATTATCTCATACGTTAGTGTTGCTAATTAGAGCATACACATGTTAACCAATTAGATCGTTCAATGGTCTCCGCTGTCTCATATTTCCGACGTTTCTATTTGCACAACTAAAATAAATGTCAAATCAGTGCAATGTTTTAATTCCTGTCTCTACCTCTCTCTCACTCACTTTTTTTATCCCCTGTCTTAGGCTTAAGCACCCACGCACGATAACGCACGCACGCACAAACACACAGACACATACACAGGATCACACACGAGCGCAACCAAAAGGGAAACAAAGCTTCTGGCCTTTTCCTCGTAATATCAAATGTGAATATGTAATTGAGCGTGCACAGAATCTTCCCGCTCCCGTCCTCCCTCCCTCCATCCAGCCCTCCCTCCCTCGGTCCTCTCTATCCTGGTTGGATACGCTCGCTCTCACACTTAACTTAGCGGATTTGCCATGTTCTGACTCTCCGTTCAGTACCCGCGGTGAGGGTGAATGGATGTAACCGTGGATTCTTGCTCCGGGACACATATCTGGTTTGTTGAACCTGGATATTGAACAGATCAGCGTTGCACGATGTTCATGATATCTTTCAACTGACTGAAAACGGACAGAAGGTGTTAATAGACTTTTAAAAATCAAACGGCTGTCAGTGAAGGATTTAATGAACATCAAACTCAAATCAACGGTCGCGACTTTAAGCCCGGTTCTGTGATGACGCTTCTGAACTATAACAAAAAAAAAGCAAATATAGGTGCGAATTAATTGTTCAATTACAACTGCAAAATAGAGCAGTAGTTATACGATATAATAGGTTATTAATAAATCTATATGGAATTATTAAGCCTAAAACTATGGATTGCAGACATCGACATCTAGCTGTAAGTGGATTTGACATCTGCGAGTGACAAGGGAAAGGTATGTAACCTGTGTTGGATCGCATGTGTGTCGCACCGACTCGTTAGCTAATTTCTCCCGCCTTTCTATCCACACTCCAGACTGCCGAGTGTTTACACTTACAGGGTGTTTTCAGCAGTTCTCAAAGGGTCTCTCATCAACTCACTTGAATCATTAGGCAGTCTTTGTACCGTAATAAGCAACTTTGAATAGAGGCGTATGTGTGTGTGTGTGTGTGTGTGTGTGTATGTGTGAGAGAGAGAGAGAGAGAGAGAAAGAGGGCGTGCATGGCTTCAATAATTTTTGCCCGCACGTGTTTGCCTATCGATCAGCTAAATTAGCTCGTCTAATATCTAATGAGAAAGTATCTGATGTGATTGGTGAAAACACAAATTCGTGGAAAAATATATTCGAATTAGGCTTCTTCTGTTAACACTGCCAAAGTGTTGCAACTTGAGATAACTGTCTTCTGATCTACCAGACTGAACATAGTGCTCGCACGCAGCCTAATTCAGCTGATGTATGCGGAAAAGAAATGGACAGAGGCGGTGAAAGGCCATTTTACGGGCAATGGCCGTCTGTGAAATCTGTAGGTTATATGGTTTATTCATTCCAAATGATTTATCACTTTTTTATGGTTTAGCATGGAGTTAGAACATATTTAAAGACATATTTCCAGTGATTTCTATGCTTTGTTGGATACCATAGCAGGGAAATGTACTGGATAGTTTTTTGCTGGAAGCGCTGTTGGGATCAAAGCTCATTCAGCCTCATACTCTGTATGAATACGTTCTGGCGTTCCAAATGTAATTCATGCCCAAGCTGCTGCAGTACACGTGCAATGGATGCAACAGAAGAGGTTGCTGGACACCCTCAGGTCACAAAACAATTACATCTAAAGTACGGTCATGGATTCACCCCGGGTGACAAAACAATTTCATCTAAAAAATTGTCATGGATTCACCCCCAGGTCACAAAACTATTTCATCTAAAGTATGGTCATGGATTCACCGCCAGGTCACGAAACAATTACATCTAAAGTATGGTCATGGATTCACCCCAAGGTCACGAAACAATTACATCTAAAGTATGGTCATGGATTCACCCCAAGGTCACGAAACAATTACATCTAAAGTATGGTCGTGGATTCACCGCCAGGTCACAAAACAATTACAAATCTAAAGTATGATCATGGATTCACCCCAAGGTCACGAAACAATTACATCTAAAGTATGGTCACGGATTCACCGCCAGGTCACGAAACAATTACATCTAAAGTATGATCATGGATTCCGACAGATCCCAGAAAGGGCTGTGGTTTGGGATGAAGGTAGTGGGTTGAAGAAAGGGCTGTGGTTTGGGATGAAGGCAGCTGGTTGAAGAAAGGGCTGTGGTTTGGGATGAAGGCACTGGGTTGGGCAAAGGGCCACATGCTTTCACCTTCTGACACCGGATGGCGGCTGGCCTGGTGGAAACCTCAAGCTTAACCTCAACAAAAACGGAGCGGCGCTTACTCGGGAGGAAGGCCTCGCGGGACCCAGTCAGTTTCAGCAAGCGTCAACGCGGTGGCTCGCTGCCTTGGGTTTCTGCTCTACCACATCCGCAGAGGATCACGCTACCTCACAGGATAAGTGCCGCCGGTGCTAACCCAGAGACTCATTCAGTGTCTGGACTTCTGCAACTTCCTGTCGGTAGGGCTCAGTCATCCAGTGTCTGGACTACTGCAACTTTCTGTGGGTAGGGCTCATTGTCATCCAGTGTCTGGACTACTGCAACTTCCAGTGGGTAGGGCTCATTGTCATCCAGTGTCTGGAGTACTGCAACTTCCAGTGGGTAGGGCTCTTTGTCATCCAGTGTCTGGACTACTGCAACTTCCAGTGGGTAGGGCTCATTGTCATCCAGTGTCTGGACTACTGCAACTTCC
>JACXGJ010017828.1:0-10789 GCA_016801105.1 Esox niger
CCCCTCTCACTACCTCACTACCCCTCTCACTACCTCACTACCCCTCTCACTACCTCACTAACCCTCTCACTACCTCACTACCCCTCTCACTACCTCAATACCCCTCTCACTATCTCACTACCCCGTTAACTGCCTCACTGCTTTTCCCTCACTACCTCACTGCATTTCCCTCCCTCCCTCACTTCCCGTCCTAGAATACAGAATTTTTTGACTCCACGTAATCTAACTCCTGTCTGTTTATTTCAGTAGTGATTCACACTACCTCTAAATGTGTAACCAAGGGACCTCCTAAACTGTACAGACTTAATGTACAGTATCAATCACAGTTGGTGGTACAGCCGTGTAATAAAAATCACATCATAATTTTTACCACAGGACTAAGCAAGTCGGTTTCATTTTCCAGAGCCATGTATCTTTGATAATCAGCACTGTAATTTCCATACCCTTATTGGAGAATAAATAGGAGCCCTGTTTGGAATGATTCTGACCGCTCTTGGCAGTGAAAATATATAGTTTTGTCAGACATACATCTTTGAATTGTGAGGGAGAATATTCTTCCACAACCCTGTTTAGAATTGCATTAACATAAGAGACCAACATAGCAAAGAAAATGTATGCCTAGGGATTTTCTATGAAGGAGTTCCTTTATGTTCAAAATGGAGGATTCCTCTGTATTTCAAAAAAAAACTGCCGCAATGACTGCTATTACTGTCTTACTGGTTGTTTGGGAATATTCCAGATGTCTCTTATGCATCATAATGTAAATCAGGTTGAATGCAAGGGATGGTTAATGATTAGTGATTATGGATTAGGTGAATACAGTAACAGAATCTCAATCTCAGGATCAACAGTTGTGTATTTCTATGTTCTGTCTCTCCTGTATGTTTCAGACCAGCGTTGTGAAGATCAGGCCTATGGCTGGGCCACGCCCAACAAGTCCTGTCCCCATCAGTGTAAATATATCATTCGGTTCCATTGACTGAAATAAATCATCCCTGAATGTTAATTTAGGGTCTTGTTTTGCACCCATTCTGGACAGTAAGGGAACTCCTTCTCCGATTGCCTAGTGAGCCACCCTTCTCCCTGAGCACCGACATTCCTGAACGCGTGTTAAGGAGATGTTAGCTAGCGAGTGGTTAGCGAATCGTGCTGCTTGTCTCATGTCTGGGCCGTAGGAGTGTCTGCTCTAAAAGAGCCCCCTGCTCTGCTCCGAGGGCTGCCTGGCACTGGCTCCATTGCTAGGACCACTCCGCTCCATTGACTAAGCTGTAGAAGGAAACTTTACAACAGGAAAAAATATTCTATTCTCAGGGCAAACTCGGCATGGATTTCAGTCATGGTTATTCTTTGATGTGGCTGGTTGAGTGAGTGCAGCTGCTGAACTATGGTTTCATATGGTTCTGCAGGCAGAGGGAGCTGTGTGTGTGTGTGTGTGTGTGTGTGTGTGTGTGTGTGTGTGTGTGTGTGTGTCGGTGCGTAGAGGGGTCCCTGTTTTCCTGTTTCTACTTGACACCATAGTGGGGACCACCCCAGACACAATCCCTCATTGACAGCATGCAGAATTGAGCCAAAGCCACGGCAGCTTGTTATAACACATGTGATTTCAGATTACTACACTGTAGATTTGATTAAAGGACTAGAATCATAAGACTGTTTTCTATTCTGAGAGAACTTGAGTCTGACTCACTGTCACAATGACTGGTTATGAGACCAGAAAGAAAAAGGGGGAGATTGAAGGAGGGGGAAAGTGTGCAAAATGGAAAGAATAACTTTTTTAGCAATATTTGTTTATGTAAATTGTTGGTTTATTAACATAATATTATCTTTTCCTACAAAGCAACCAAATTAAGTTAACTGGATAAACTGCACAAAAGGAGGAAGCATTTGACCAAGGGGAGGGAGAATCTATAATGTAATCTCACAGTAGCAGTAGAGTTGACGCTGGAGGAGAAAGGGGGAGAGAAAGGGGGGTGACAGGGGGGATCCCATGTTCTGCCCTAGCAGCTACTCGGGTGTTTCCCTGTTTTTGGAAGGCAAAGTTCACTACATCAAACACCTGACCCTCTCCAGTGGTATCCAACCCTATAAACCCAGCACAATAGATGGACACAAACAGCACCATATTCCCTGTGTAGTGCGATCATTTTGACCAAGGGTGTAGGATGCCATTTGGGATACAGACACTATTTTTCCCACCACACGTGACAGGTGGTTTTCACTATAACGAACATCCGAGCTCTCACAGACGCCTAGGATTTTCAACGAAACCAGATTTTACATAAACACCAAACGGGCACTGTGCGGTGGGTTGGTACTTTAGAAGCTTCAGACAACTAAATACGATAGTTTTGTATTTAGAAGACAACCACTGGGAGAACATTTTGATTTCAACAACAGGAAACTCGTAATGTTTCCTCCATTCCAACACCGGAGCCAGGGGGTTCGGCTCGGTTATAATGACAGCAGTAAAAGTGGCGTTACCATACTGAGCACGCGCCCCATTTACGCGTGGGTTTTGCCTTTCACAAACATTGTCCCATTTTAAACCATTTCAGCCCGGAGTTATTATCCCGAAAATGCACATACTGGCACAGTATTGGCTAGACGCGAGAATGCCATGCGACGCGCCACGCACGTCCCACACTCGCATCCTACTTGGTTGCGCCCTTGACGCACACATTTTACTGTGCACATTTGGCAACTTCTAACCAATCATGGAGTGACCTCAAGTTAGAGTGACATTTCGAGAGCTTATGAATGTATCTAATGGAAACTAATTTGTAAATATACAGTAATTTACATATGCATACTTTCAGCAAATATACGTTGCAATGTAATGATAACACATAAACTTTTAAAAACTTTAACAGGCAGAAACAGATTAACATACTGCGCGCGTTAAAATCGTCTACAGGCTGGTACAGTGTTGGACTCACCTTGACCACCTCATCGTTTAGATGCTTAGGGTCCCGGTTCACCAGGTCGATCTCTTTTGTATGAACGTCCTGCATCGTCTTCATCCCGCTCATGCTGTCGTTATCCATGTCTTTGTTATTAGGTTTGTAAATGTTCCCTTGTTTCCTAATAAACGGCAATTGCAGAAATGTCTGTGAATCCGAAGGGGAAGAAAAGATGCAAGAAGTCAGTAGAGATTCGGGGCAGAGAGCGTAGACCTGACAAGAGCGCACCAGCATAAGCAGCCTGCCGCAGCCTGAGATGGTTTTAAATGGATAACAGGGAGAGCACCACACCCCTCTGGAGCGGAGATCCGTCATTCGCCGCAAGGGGTCATCACACAATGCGTGCGTAAAGATGGTTCTACCTCAACCATATGCTGTTTATTGTAGAACATTAATCGAATAATATGCATCACCAGCAAATGTATACTATCTGTCAGCAAGACTTGGTATAGCCTAACATATTTTAAATACAAAACCCAATTTTGACTTGCGCAAAAATGTGTAGGCCTACAGCGCCAACTACTTTTAAAGGAGGTATAAAATGGAACAAACACGCTAAAAAAAATGAGTTTGACAAATAACTCCGAAGTTTCGTGCCAGTGCAAATGTAGGGTATACGACAAATGCTTGTGCAATCTGCCTTGGGGTGGGAGTAGGCTAACGTTTATATCTAGGTGCCAAAAAAGATTAAAACTGGCAAATAGCGCTTTGGAGTTAAACATTTTCCAGTTTCCCAATCCTTCAAGGACATTTTCGAAAAATGGCACAATGACAATGCAGCAGAGAAACATTGTTGCACATACTATAAAATATCCATATTAAAAGAATATAAGTATACAGCTGTGACAAAAAAATCGGGAATATGACAGGACGCAACATACGGAAGAGAACAGTACCTCGTCAGTTTCGCTGTCCTTGAGTCCGCCTGTCATGCTGTCCGCGCCTGAAGTGCGACAAGATCACTGCGTTGATGAAGCAAGACAGTATCACTTTAACCGAGGAAGGAAACAAAGATATAGGAGGTGGCGTGTGGACAATGTAGAAATGACTCGGGGGCTCCTCCGGCGATGTTACAAAATCCTGTCGCTTATCTTAACGTTGCGCTCACTCTGCGCGCCTCGGCGTGGACTGAATGAATGCGCGTCTTATTCATTCAGCAGTCACCTGTGTAGACAAGCAGCTCGGCGGGATGAAACTGTAACCCGCCATTAACCTGCCACTCAACACATTACGCAGCAGCTAGTGGCGGAGATACTGACGTGATCTGTTCAATAGTGCTTCTTTTCTATTTGGCTAGTCTGTGTGCGCTCACTACGGGGATAAGAGGGTTTGCTAAATAACTGTATGAACTACATTCTACCTGTCGGCTACTGTCCTGCTGGAACAGTTAAATTTCCCCCTCTAGATGCTCTGTCAGGAATGTTAAGAACCTGCTCTTGTCACTGTAGTCCGTCTAATTCTCTCTTTCTAATGACATCTTGTTCTAGAAATAACACTAGTCACTAGTCCAAGAACCAGCCATACTGTCAGGAGTGCCTTTGCCCTGGAGAGCAGGCATGATTAACTGAGGGCCTAAAAAGGGATTAAGCACCAGGCCACTAACCCATTAGGGGACCCAAGAAAATGTAAGAATATACACAATAACCGTCAACAGTTTGGACACAGCTACTTATTCAAGGGTACTTCTTTAGTTTTACTATTTTCCACATTGGTGAAAAATATTGAAGACATCAAAACTATCAAATTACACGAATCGAAACCTATTGTAACCTAAAAAGTTAGAAACAAATCCCAGTATTTGATGGAAGACAACCTGTGGCCTATGAGACTATTAAATAAAATGCTGTCCAGGTTTAGTGTATTGATAGGTTCTAGTATTAGATACATTTTTACATTATTGCAGTATAAAGAAGAAGGCACAGTCTTGCTTTTTCTTATCAGACTTTATATCAAAGCTATTTGTGTGAGATAAATGGTTCTGGAAGATGAGCCTTCTGGCTCCAGATCACACACTGAGTACCCAGATGTAGAAGAACTGTTCTTGTTGTATTTGGCATTGAGGAACAGGGATAGGTTAATAAACACCCTTCACATTAGACAGTTGGCCCCAGTTACATTTGTGGCCTCAGAAACAGAGTTTTGTAAGGAGTTTGAACTTGGTTTAAAACACGTAGCATTTCTATGTGTATGGGAATTAAACGTGTGTATAATAGCTTACTCGTATTATGCTAGGTTGCAGAGGAGCCAGCGGAGTCACCATGCTAATATGAACAGCTAACGAGACATCCCAGGAACCATGACAGAACCTCCTAAAGTTCCAGGGTTGTCCTAACCACTCCTATTTGCAGGGTGGAATATTCTTCTCAGAAATACTGTCTGGTGTTCCAAAATAGGTTACCAGTGTGGAACATCCTGACAAATCAAGAGAATCCTACACCTGTCAATCAGCAGTTTGTCAGTGTAGAACTATGTCAGTAGAACCTTGCATGTGTTCTTACCAATCAGGTTATCAATGTGGTATATGCAACCAAGTTGGTAGAACCCTATGAGTGTAAACGAGTGGGTTATCAGTGTAGAACCAAGTCAGCAGAACAGTCATGAGTGGTAAATCTTCAGGTTGATCAGCGGAGCCCCAGGTAATGTTCAGGCAGCTCTACTGCTCTCCGTTTATGCAATGACACCAGCTCAGTTAGTGATTTATGGCTTTTCTTGGGATCTGCCAATGAGAAAAACCTCCCAGCACTCCTAAGACAGAAACAAAGCCCCACGGAAAACTGTTGGAAATATAAATCTTTATTTGGTGGTGGCACTTCTCATAAATCAATTTTTTTTACAAAATTATAATCACATTCTTGTACTTTTTGCTACGTTGTGTCATCTGTTGAATAAACATGTTTTTTATCTCAGCCCAAACTACGCACCAACTGTAATCACACCTCCATTTTCACCTCAGCACTGTGCATCCAGCAAATGCAGGTATTGACACGGTCTATTAGCTGGTTGGTTGTCTACGTCTCCTTTTTTAGTCAAATTATTAAAAGTCTGCTGACGGATTCGGTAGAGATTCTCGGTGGACATTTTGTCAACATTTGGGTTTCAAAGTAAAGCTTGCTAGTTAGCTGTTCTACTAGCTGCCAAAAACAAGCATAGCAACATTGAGGCCTAAAAACATGTTGAGTACCTGTCTGCAAAATGATAGCCTCAATTCCTAGAATGACTAGGCATTAAGTCACCCTGTTATCGATACAGAAGTTCTGTCCAGTAGATATTATTGGGTTATCAAAACATGGACAATCAAGAAACATGACAGTTGAAATATATATTAAATAGTAAGTTAGAGCACTGCAATGTCGCATTCGTCCAAGTAATTCAAACGCTGAATAGTTGAATAGAGGTGTCAGTGTACTTGATGTTCACTAGCATTTAATATATAAATATATATATACACATTTTCAGAACATTCCAAACCACATCCCTTTATTTCACTAGTTGGAGTTAAGGCCTGAACAGTTAACCATAGAGGTTATTTTTAACCCTATTAAAGAATCTATAACCTCTTGAAAGAATGAAGCAAAAAACTTGTGAAAATAAACATTGGTCCATACTAAATAACGTTTTGATGTAAAGCTGCAATATCTTATTGGTTACAAAGCCAGTCCTATGTTTTTTTATTAATAATTTGATAGACATTACGTAATATATGTACAACTTTTTTGGTCTTTAGGGTTTAAGGTGCGATATCTCAGAACAAGATGATCCTAGACTACAAAGATCACCAGGAATGCCTAGGCTGTCACAAACCCCTCATTAGTATCAAAGCGAATGTCCCAAATATGTCAAGCCCTGTGAGATCAACAGGGCAACAGCTAAATAAGGCTTTACACGTATGAAATATATAAATCAGGATTTATGTGCACGCAATTACAGAAGACTCCATTCACTTCCAGCTGAATATTCTGCTACTGTACATAGAACACATGAAAAGCAGAAACCACACAAATGTGTCAAATGACAGGGATATTGGGATGCCTTGATGTCCAGTATCAATGTCCAATTTTGCCCTGATGTGATCAATTATGAGTAAAACTGTGTTTTTATAATCAGAATCAGAGCAATGGAATAACACTCATTTGTTTTGGTCTCAATATTCATTTTCAGCAGTATATCGTACATATTAAACTATATAGCTTGACAAAAGCACTTACATTATGATTTATCCTGTGTGAAACTACAGCAGTTAGCATTCTGACAAATAATGACAGAACAATTCTACCAGATATTACGGTTTTGATGTTGGCTTGACAAGAAGCTTAATAATTTTAACAGAAACACGAGGAAAGGATTCCTTATTTCCCCCCTTGGACAAAAATAAATAAAAAGTCGAGAGAAACTAAAGGCATCCTCTGACGTCCTTCTCAGCCTCGCGAAACCCTCCCGTTGTTAGGACCCCCTCAGCGGTCATCCACGAAAGGGAAAGGAGCGCCTCAAGAGCAGTCGTTGGCATGGACGTGCACGGAGGACAGGCACCGACCCATGCTGTGGAACAGGGGGGTGACGAGCGTGTCCGTCAGGCTGCTCCAGATCACCTGGATGGAGGGCAGGGCCATCAGAAAGCTCCGTACCGCCGGCATCAACACCCTGCAGGGGACAAGTGGGGGGAGGGGCCACAGAAACAGGTTCCATTTACCGCTGCACGCGTTACTGTTCAAATGCACGCCGAGGTGTCACCTGTACATTCACAGGAAACCAATGGGCCCGTCTTGAGTGGAATATCAGTTGCATGGTGTTTTGCTTCCATGTCATTTCACGTACACCGTTTTCCCGAGTGACTGTATAGATTTTCATATGTTCGGGTACTGGTCCCCTGTGGGAATCGAACACGAAACCTGGCGTTGCAAATGCTACGCTCCTTTCAGGTGAAGTGCACGGGACCCCATTTACAAAACACATACAATCTTACATTTGCAGTAGACCGTGGCAGGTCTCGTAATGAATGCTTTAAGCCTGCAGTGTGTATTCAGGCTAGAGAGAGCGTTACTAGTGTACCGTCTATGGTGCCTCTGTGTCCTGCAAGCTAACACGCTATCGGACACACCCCCAGACCTATTGACCAACGACTGGTTTCAACTGTTTTGCATAGTTACCATTCCGTCCCCTGTAGATCTCAGCCTATGTGACCAAAATACATTTTTCAAGTTGTTTGTCCACCACTAAAAGCTGCGTCAGAGACAGACTGCTGTTTCTCTACGCCATGGACGTGTCCCTAATGGATTCCTGGTCTCTCATGCCTCAAAGCCTGTTCAACAGCAGGGGTGTCATTTGGGATGCGCTAAATAGCATTTTGTGGAATTCATTCGGCAGAGACACTGAGACGTTGATGGTGAAACTAAAACACAAACTCTGCTAACGGTTGCATTAGGGACTCTGGCACAACACATATGCACAACAAACTGTGTCTATTCTCTCTGAATTCCCCACCCCCCTCTGAAAGTTAGCTTATATTGGTGCAAGGCAGACTAGAATGCCAACTGTCTGGCAGGGGTTATGGGGGCTTTTTTCCACTACCAGCAGAACACTGCATTCCTCTTGACTTTCCATAAAGTGCCTCACTTTTGGGGTATAAAAGACTTGGTGTTTTTTTCCAGCCTAGTATGTGACACTCAGGCATAATTTGTGAATGCATGGAGTTGTGGCATGATTTGTGAATGCATGGAGTTGTGGCATGATTTGCCCACATCCTAGGCAGCTGTGCCCTGTCAGTGGAACCCATACATCAGGGCAGAGGCCTACATCTTTTTATCAAAAACAAATTACAGCTACTTGGATGTGAACAATGACAACACACACACAGTTGTACACGAGTTAACTGTATAAATAGCTTACTGAATGTCAGTACATTTGTCTTAATAAACCGACACCTAGAATACGACATATCTGTATACACTGAGCTCAAATTAATAATATTGGTAAACAACAAACCAAGCAAATTGGCCCGCGGCCAAGCGTGAAGGATTAAGATAGCATGTGACGTTCGTACCAAATATGAATACAGCTGATGACCGCGAAGACCATTCCGAGGAGAAATGCCATTGGGACGGCAAGGATGGTGGTCAGTATTCGGTAGAAGACGTATTTTACCAACTCGAAGACGGCGTGACTTCCTATCCACACCCGATCGAAGCTGTGGCTCGAGCTAGGCTCAGCTATAACGTCGTCAAAACCAACCTGTTAAGAATCAGATAAGAGCTTGATCATGTCAGGAGTCAGTTATGCACTCACTCACATAGCAGTAAGTCATACAACCTAATGTACAATCACAAACAAACATATTAATAGATACGTACAAGCTGTTCAGCAGAGCGATGAATAAACGGACAGAAGCCAAATGAAACTCACAGCCAATTTGGGAACTAAACCCATATGCGCAAGTTGTGCAGCCATTAAGCATTAATAAAATCTTTGTTGAAAGTGTATTACCTAAAGGCAAAGCAAAAGTAACTACTGTGGGCTATTGAACTACCGCTTGGTTAACGTTTTTACACCCAGTCGAGTTTCGTTTTGTTAATCCAGGAGCGCCCGGTGTGCAGATTCATGAATGGCTTACCTTCAGGTGCGTGTTTATGTCATTGGGATCTCGGTCTGGAACCTTGGCGTAGACTTCTTCTTTCGACAGAATCGGTTCTATAGATCTGTTGAACTCATCCTCGTCCATGATTATACTTGTCTCATAATTCTCTTTTTCGAGTCCCATTGTCGATGCAGTAATAGTCAGTCGGCGCATTGACCGGCTGAGAGCTCGATTGATGATAGCGCTCTTCGCATTTGGGACTGTGCCGTGCACGTCTGGAACGTGCCCACGCCCCGTGCCAAAAGCTGCGCAACACCGCGTGCTAGACACAACAATCAGAAGTCATGTTCCCATGCTATTTAGAGCTGAGTAAAGAAATGTTTTGTTTGACTCGGTGCCTATTTATTTATAAACGTCTCCGATGATTATCATCAAATAATTCGAACCAGGCTATGTTTGGAGATATGGTAATGTAAATTAGTGATCCAACAGTTATTTAATTATTATGGTACCCGACGACTAAAATTGAAATCCTCTCCCAGCAGTGACATTTTTGGATGCGGGAATCAATTTTTTAAGGAATTACCATATTCCCATTTAGACGTTTTCTCAGGGCCAGGTCAAAGAGCCTCAGTCATCACATGGCATTTTAATCACAATGGACTGCTTCCTTTAACTTATTCTCCCTCCTCCTGCTCCTCACTCACTCTCAACTTCCAAGGAAAAGTATGCGGAGGAGAGAAACAGACCGGAGGCGGGAATTAGATGGAAGTGTTTGTGAGACCCGTTAATGGTGTTTTGTCAGACGCTAAGGATATTGTCTCTTAAAAAACATTTAATAAGATTTTTCCATTAAATAATAACCAAACAAATATCTTTTGTTCATGGTTATTTTGTCAGTGTTAAATAAAAGGACTTGTAACAACAGAAACTGTGTGTACAGAGTGATGTGGAGACAGAGGTGAACTGTGGAGACAGAGAGGTGATGGGTGGAGACAGAGAGTTGGGTATTGAAACCTGGTTATTTATTTTTAAACCCAAATGCATGTTTCAAATGCTGCCTATCTGCTTTGTGTGTTGCGTGTCAGAGTGCATGCATGTTTACCTGTGTGTGTGTGTGTGTGCATGTTTACCTGTGTGTGTGTGTGTGCATGTTTACCTGTGTGTGTGTGTGTGCATGTTTACCTGTGTGTGTGTGTGCATGTTTACCTGCGTGTGTGTGTGCATGTTTACCTGTGTGTGTGTGTGTGTGTGTATGTGT
>JACXGJ010017829.1:0-10788 GCA_016801105.1 Esox niger
ACACTATACAGTAGGGACTGGGGCCAACAGACACAATACTGTAGGGACTGGGGCCAACAGACACTATACATTAGGGACTGGGACCAACAGACACTATACAGTAGGGACTGGGGCCAACAGACACTATACAGTAGGGACTGGGGCCAACAGACACTATACAGTAGGGACTGGGGCCAACAGACACTATACTGTAGGGACCGGGGCCAACAGACACTATACAGTAGGGACCGGGGCCAACAGACACTATACAGTAGGGACCGGGGCCAACAGACACTATACAGTAGGGACCGGGGCCAACAGACACTATACAGTAGGGACCGGGGCCAATAGACACTATACTGCAGGGACTGGGGCTAACAGACACTATACTACAGGGACTGGGGCTAACAGACACTATACTGCAGGGACTGAGGCCAGATATTAACACGTCCAAATCCACCCGCACACAGCTGCTCAGAAACACACACATACTTCCCTGATGACTCATTCTTAATTATTTCTCTGCACTAATGTTTGCTCCATATTTCAGTTTCAGACTACTTCCATCACACCCCTTTATAGATGATCAGCAAGTGGATCTTCTATAAACAAATTTGGATTATTGTTCTGGCTCCTGGACAACGAATCGGTTTCTGCTACCGATCAGATCAGTCAGATTGTTTAGATCATATTGTAAAGTGTAGACACTGCCTTAGTACAGATGAAAGTCTAAAGTGTAGACATTGCCTTATTACAGATCATATCTTAAAGTGTAGACATCACCTTATTACAGATCATATTGTAAAGTGTAGACATAACCTTATTACAGATAAAAGTGTAAAGTGTAGACATCACCTTATTACAGATAAAAGTGTAAAGTGTAGACATCGCCTTTTTACAAATAAAAGTGTAAAGTGTAGACATAACCTTATTACAGATAAAAGTGTAAAGTGTAGACATAACCTTATTACAGATAAAAGTGTAAAGTGTAGACATCACCTTATTACAGATAAAAGTGTAAAGTGTAGACATCGCCTTTTTACAAATAAAAGTGTAAAGTGTAGACATCGCCTTTTTACAAATAAAAGTGTAAAGTGTAGACATAACCTTATTACAGACGAAAACACTCTTGCAAAGAAATTCTTGCAAAGAAAGAACTAACATCTGTGGGCTTGGCGTTTTCTTTGGCCCGAATGAGAAATGTGGGTGCCAAGCAAGCAGCGCACAGCTGCATACACACACTTACGCACACACACACACACACACACACACACACACACATACACACACACATATTTTACATTTTACTATCCATCAGGGTACCCCAAACTCCAGACCCAAAATAACCCTTCTTCTTATGCAGACTGCAAAAATGTAAACTAACTCATTACACCGCTCAATGCAATACCCATCTGAAAGAACGTGAATGTATTTCCCAAAACTGTTTCATATCTTGGATCAACTTCATGGCACTTTGGAGGCCAACGAGAGGTTATCTAGCTTGATCAAGTCCAAAATGATTCATGTGTCTGCATTTTTATTCGATACATTTTGTTTTTGTAATTAGTTGTGGATGTTTAAAAATAAATCACACTGGTATGTTCAGAGAAGGGCCAGGTATGTGATTGTTTATTACGCTTTAAAGCCATGTTCTTACTTTGGCAGAGACCACCTCTATGGTATCATGGGCTGAATATCTTGGTCCAATCTGAAATTCTCCTCCTTAGAGGGTTCTAACTAAAACAGTGCTAACAAAGTACAGCGTAACTGAATCCCATGGTTTATCTGGGCCAACACTGGACCGGTAAACAAGAGCTTTCTCACTGACGTCTAGTATTCAGAAATAACGCATTACAATGACGTGTTGCTAATGTTTCCACAACAATGTGTTAGAGGGCGGTTAACATCTGAACAAAAATATATGTGTTTTTAAATAATCCCAAAGGAATGCTGTTGTGGACAAGTGTTGTTTATTTTTCCTGAGGTGGTGAAATTGGGCTTGACGCCGTTAAATACCTTTCTGCAACACTGGGATGGTGAAAGGTTTTACCTAGCACAACTAACCTGCCTTACCGTCCGAGCTGCCAGATTCCATTGTTGTTCTGACAACCAGATAAGAGACTTTATTTTCCATTTTCCTCTTCCAACATGTATAACTGTAAATGTAGTGTTTGTACTGTCAACAGCATATTCTGTCAGGTTCCCCTATCTCGCTACAGCAAAACTTTCCATTAAAAACAACGAATATCAAAAATCGTTCATACTTTCGTTTTTTCACGCCCTGGTTAACTAGCCCCATTACACATACGCTTAACGCCGAGTTTTCTGGTATCAGCATCAGCTCACTCCCCAGTATGTACCTACATCTGGTCACCTGCGAAACCTAGACCTCCTTTGTTCCCCATTCATTCAATTTCATTGGCTGTCGCCATCAATTGCGGGAACGAATTGCCGAATAGCTTCAATCTTTGACACATCCCACCTCAGTCCTTCAAAAAAATATGCCGTCTGATCAGTACACCTGCTTTTGACTCGCTGTTTTACGTCGTATATAGTGTTTGTTTGTTTCTTTAAAATTGTAGGAGGTCCTGTGTCTCGTCCTCTTGCACTGGAATTCCTTTGGGCAGGTCATCACTAAAACTGAGAATCGGTTCTCAATTGACCTACCTAGTTAAAAATAAAAGCTGAAGTGAAGTATAGAAAAGAGCTCAGCTGAATCCCAGTGGGGGTTTCATCGATGGTTGTCCCACCGTGTGTCTTCAGTGGAAGGCCACAGAGTCGCCGGTATCAAAAGGCTTCAGAGCTGTCTGTTCACACCTCCATCCACCCAAAACTCAATGCAGCTCGTTGTACCCCCGTCTGCACTCTAAAGCTTTCCAAATGGCTCCCTGTTGCTTTCATGGTGCACTCATTCGATTAGGACACACGGGGATAATGACTTTGGGGACAGTAGGGTGTCACTTGTGACACTCCCTCTGATGCCCAGACAGGCTCTGTGGTTCCAGAACTTCTCTGTTCTACTGGAGAAGAAACTATCATTACCTGCCTTTGAAGATTGTTGTCAGGCAGGCATTTTCTGTGTCCATTTAGTCACAGAGATTACCAGAGACCAACACCACAGTCTATGACATACATAGGTGTCATACCTGATTACCTTACTACCTGGGTGGTTAGCTGGCTGGCTGTTTGGATAGATTTTTGGCTGGTTTGATGGCCTGCTGGTTGGATGGCTGTCTGGTTAGATGGCCAGTTGGATAGTTGGCTGGCTTGTTGTTTGGTTGATGGTTTGCCGATTGGTTGTTTGATTGGTGGGTTGGGTGGCTGGCTGATAGGCTAGCTAGTTGTATGGCTGATTGGCTGGCTAGTTGTATGGCTGGTTGGTTGGCTGGTTGTTTGGTTGGATGGCTGGTTGGTTGGATGGCAGGTTGTTTGGTTGGATTGCTGGTTGGATGGCTGGTTGGATGTTTGACTGGCTGGCTGGTTGTTTGGCTGGATGGTTGGATGGCTGTGTGGGTGGTTGGCTAGTCGGAGGGCTAAACTATTTTTAACTGCTTTATGATCTGTTTATTTAGCGCTCCAGTCAAAACCAGCACGTTTCTTTGGATGGAGCGCTAAATAAATTGTCACAGCCAAAATGACCCTAAAAAGATTGACATTACAGTATTTGTTCTTCATTGTCAATTGACCTGCCTGTTAGTCTGTCTCTGCTTCTGTTCAAGTCTCCTTCTGTCTTTTTTTCAGTCTGTCCATCCTTCTGTCTGTTAGTTAGTCAGTCTGTCTCCTTCTGTCTGTTAGTCAGTCTGTCTCTCCTGTCTGTTAGTCTTTCTGTCTCCTTCTGTCTGTTAGTCAGTCTGTCTCTTCTATCAGTTAGCCAGTCTGTCTCTCCTCTCTGTTAGTCAGTCTGTCTCTTCTTCTATCTGTTAGTCAGTCTGTCTCTTCTATCTGTTAGCCAGTCTGTCTCTCCTCTCTGTTAGTCAGTCTGTCTCTTCTTCTATCTGTTAGTCAGTCTGTCTCTTCTTCTGTTAGCCAGTCTGTCTCTTCTTCTGTCTTTTAGGCAGTCTGTCTCTGTAAGGTTCTCGTTTGGTTCGATTTAGATTTAGCATTTGGTTTGTGCATGTAGCCTGTTCTGTTTGCTTTCTGTCCTTTAATTTTGAACACAGCTTGTCGTTTTGCATTATAGTTACACCTGTGTCTTGTTTGACCCCTCATCGTGTCCCTATTTAAGTTCCTCCTGCCCCTGTGTTTCTTGTTGGTCATTGTTGTTGATGTCTGTTCCTGCAGTTTTTTTTGGTGAGTCTGTGTATTAAACCATGTTAACCCTTTAAACTCTCTGTGCCTGTGTCCCGTCTTTATGCCTCCCTTTCTCCTTTGTCTCTGTCTTTTACGGTCTGTTTTTCATGAATAACATTTGGTCCAAAACCAACCCTGTATAAATTAATAAAGTAGTGGTACCTTCCTGGATAAGAAGATTTATATTACATAATAATGATTTCCACCACACGATTTTTTATATTACATAACCATGACTAACACACCGACTCATAACATTACATCAAAATGATTTCCACAGCATGATTTGGATCTGTGACTTGACGCACAGATCTGTCAAAAATCCGTTAAAAATATCTTGTTTCCAAAACACCTGAACGGGTCAGGTCTATTAGTTGACGGGTGGATCCAGATGACCAGAAGCTGGCCAGAAGAGGAAGGAACCATATGGCTGTGAGGACGGTCACAGACAGCCAAACACTCTCCACGGTAACCTAAGAACCTGCAGCTGTCCAAGGGATGAGGAGGGAAGACCCGTCTACAAAGCAACCGTCCTAAGTGGCACCCTATTCCCTACATAGATAACTTTTGACCAGCATTCCAATGTGAGATAGTTCCAGATTAGTGCACTGTATTGGTGCCATTAGGGACATACGGAGCCATCTTGACCCACAGGCGAGCCCCTTCAGGAGTGATTTCGGTTAAGCAAATGATTGGCCAGGACGGGGCAGCAGGCTCACAGTGAATGTCAGGAAGAGATCTAATCAGTCCGTTCGGCAGCTGCAGCACTCTCCGACCCCACGGCATGACCGACGTGCCGTCCGCTTCCCGCGCCCCCGGGCCACTGCAACTGACGGAAAACCAGAGGAGAACAACGTTCCAACGGTTCGCAGCCCAGTTGTGTCTGAGTCAGTCAGGGAAAACCAAGATGCAACAAGCCTTGTGCATCTTTAAAGGTGTTGTCTAGACAAAAAACAATGGGCCTCTTGTGAATGTGAGTGCGTTTCCTCGTCTGTCCTAGGGTTGTACCAGACGGGAGGAGTTTCTCTGCTGCTTTTCTTGCCGTTCTTTGAAGGGTTTGTTTGAGTTTTATGGTGGTGTGGAATGCCCCGAGTCGACACGGCAGGTGCTGTGTGGCAGCAGAGCGGTCGCCCTCCGCTTAGGTGAGCTGTTACAACAAAGACAGACTTGAGTAAATGTTGTCCCGTGCCAACTGTTCGACACAGTCGTTGTAGAGGCCGGTATTTGTTTAAAACAGTTCCTGAGGGTGTCCTGCCCCCCCCTTTGAACAAGTCACAACAATGTGTTGCTCTGACATCACACCCGCCCATCGAAAACCATAACGTCAGGTACTTTTGAAGGTAGCGCTCGCTATTCAAAACGGGCCGTCCCTTTTGCACTGTTAATTTAGAGCAAACGAATGAAAAAAGTATTCATTTTAAGACAACATCTCACGGGACAGAGATCGGTTGATCAGATACCGGCCGGTGCAGTGGTTTTCAGGCCCAAGGGCAGTTAGACGGGCCTGTTGGGGACCCATAAGGCCACATTCCACCCTTTTATTCCTCATGTTTTATATTATTTTGAAGTGTTGTTTAATTTGAAAGTACATTATATCACCGAGTTCTGAGGAAAGAAAAGCAATACTGGGTTGTATGGGGAATTAGCCTAGCTATAGACCAGGTTAGCCCTGCTTTGACACGCCACCGGAGAAGGCCGCTACTGTTTCATTTCTTCGCGTCACAAAATATTGTAATAAAATACCTAGTGCCTGTGTAGATGCTTCAAAATATATAACCCAAGTTTGTCCTTGCCCTTTGTTTACAGTGATAAAAACAGTAGGACTCAACCCGGCTGTTGGCTAACTTTGTCATCTGTACTCCATTTAAACTCACATTCAATACATTACTGACTGCAGTAGTGTGAGGAGAATTTTATTCACTTATCAGCCGTGTCAATGTGTGGTGTCCTGCATTACGTACAAGCCAACAATCTATTTATTTTAAAATGTATATCATACAAAATCCGTTATTCTAATGTATTTGAAAACAGTATACCTACCTTATCATTAAAATGATCCATTTTACAATAGTTTTTGTCTCCACAGAAAACAGTGATGTTTATATAAATACATAAGGTATGCAGCTCTATTGTTCATGAAGGAAAACACCCATTAAATAGAGAACAGTATTGACTGCCGGCTGATGGTCTGCCAGAAGCTCTCTCCTCCTCCCCCCCTAACCGAGGCCAGCAGCAGACACAGAGCCTGGGGGAGGGGAGGCTGGGGGAGGCTAGAGGCGGGGGGGGTCTCTCCATGGACATGGTAATGTTAGGAATGTGGCTATTTCCTCCTTTAGCGAGGAAACAAAGGGAGCAGAGGGCCCGGTTTGTTGTGTCCCACCTCCCCTCACAAGGACGGTGGCGCCCGGAGCTCACGGTCCAGGTTGTCCTGAGCTGCTGCTGTACCCGTCAAGCCGTGACCAGTGGCCCGTTCATCCGTGGGTCCTGGTCGTTTCTAACCGCCCAACGGCACATCGTAAAGCTTCCGATAGTGGTGGTGGAAAACCTAATTAACGGGCGGTCCTGTTTTTCAGAGCCCTTAGAAGGTGTTCACCATTCTGACTCCTGTGCTCACACTGAGCATTGTGTTGCTATTGCCTTAGCCAGGCCCATTACCAGGTGATTAGGGTAATACCGGCCAATCCCCCACAGGCAAAATACACTTCTTGATGGTTCTTATCAGGGCTGCTGTCAACTCCATGTGAATTCAGGTAATTTTACTAATTGCTCCGTGAATTGACTGGAAGTGAAATTAACTGGCTTTCCCAGTTTGCGGCGACCTCGTAGCTTTTAATGACTCGACCAGCTGACTCGCTGCGACGGCTCGTATGCGCCCGTTTCTCTGCAATCTCCGTGTGATTCTTCACAGCTCAGAACATGGTTTGACGGAGGGATTACGTTCCGTTCAAGGTGTTTCAAGCTAATATTCTAATATTTCACATATCTCGTTTTGTGACACTTCCCTTTCTTTGTCGACTCACACCATCTTTGTTGCAGATCATTCGGATGTACCTTTACTGTTTTTTATATTACTTCCACTCACATGATAAACCAGATTAAAGTTTGGATGACAAGTGAGTAGACTTTGTCTGCACAACATCGATACAACACACAGCCTATATACCGTATCTCCTGGACATCACAATCTATGGCGAAAGCTCAGTGTGAAGAGGATTTCGATATAAGTTAGTTTGCTGCTGCCTGCCTCATTGTGTAAACAGTTAACAGGGATGACAGTTACAGGATGTGGGTGAAAGAATGTATGTAGCAATTACCAGCTCTCAACTGCCACACAAATCAACCAAGGGGTGACCTGACACGGCTGGAGAGATTGCGTCACGTGTGATTCAGATATGAAAAGGATGTATGCCCTTTAAACAGAGACAATCAGACAATTGAGGCTTGTCACCACGACACCCCCCAGCGCGTACCCCATAACGGAAGAAAACCGACAGTTGCGTTGGTCCAGGTCTTGCTACATACTTTAAAAGCACAAGCCCCTCGCTCTCACCCTTGTCTGCATGGACCCCACTATGCACCTTCTCCACCAAGCCACCTGAGCCTATGGCCTAGACAGCACCTCCTCCACCAAACCAACTGATCCTAGGGCCTGGACTGCACCTCCTCCACCAAACCAACTAATCCTAGGGCCTAGACAGCACCTCCTCCACCAAACCAACTGATCCTAGGGCCTAGACAGCACCTCCTCCACCAAACCAACTGATCCTAGGGCCTGGACTGGACCTCCTCCACCACACCAACTGATCCTAGGGCCTGGACTGCACCTCCTGCACCTGGACTGCACCTCCTGCACCAAACCACCTGATCCTAGGGCCTGGACAGCATCTCCTCAACCAAACCACCTGATCCTAGGGCCTGGACTGCACCTCCTGCACCAAACCTCCTGATCCTAGGGCCTGGACTGCACCTCCTCCACCAAACCACCTGATCCTAGGGCCTGGACTGCACCTCCTGCACCAAACCACCTGATCCTAGGGCCTGGACTAAACCTCCTGCACCAAACCACCTGATCCTAGGGCCTGGAAAGCATCTCCTCCCCAAACCACCTGATCCTAGGGCCTGGACAGCCTCTCCTCCCCCCAAGCTGTTATTGATGGTGGTAGTGATGGAAGCAGAAGTAGCAGTGGAGGAGGTGACGCAGGCTGTGATGAAGCTGATGGAGGTGGTGTTGGAGGAGGGGCTTCCACGCAGCAGATGGCAGGGCCGCCCCCTCCTCCTGGCCACGTCTGCTGTAAGGAGAACAATGGTCTCCTCTCAGCGCTAACCCTGATTAGGGAGGGGACAGGACAGGGATTTCAACCCCAGACAGCTGGCAGGCAGCGTGCCTCATACACCCGGTCGGCACACACACACACAAACGCACAAACACACACGCACACGCGCCATCTCGCTGTCCACAGAGACACATACATACACACACACTGCCATTCAACGACACGGGCCTTGGCTTAAATATTTACCAGGCACAAGCAAACAAAAGACCTTAAAGGGAATAACGATCAACAACGCTTCACTTTAATGACCACTTCTGCTGCTCTCCAGAAGGTCTGCTACGCGGTACTTCAATAAATCTACATGGTTAAACTTGTTAATCTGAATTGCAGGTGGATCGTGTTCTGATAAGGCGGGCCAAGAATGCTCACGCATTGGACCGGGTTATCTGCTAACAACGACATTTTAGATGTGATGCAAGATACAGTTTTTTTAGGTGAAACCGTAACAGGAAAACAATCAGTATATGATAGATTTGAGGAATGTCAATTCACAACCTAAAATGAAAACGTTCAGGAAAAAATCAACTCTTCACAACCTAAAATGAAAATGTTCAGGAAAAAAATCAACTCTAAACAATATCAATGCTTCACGACGGTGCCACTTTCTTTACATAGACACAGCATGCTACAGCTAATTACGCCATCTCCCCAACTGCTTACAACAACAAAACACTTTACATTACACAGGAAGGCGACTGCCAGCTGTCTCTGCTATGCACGTCGCAGCTCCACTCTTAGCACCGCAATACTCCCCAGCTCCGATTTGCCCTGCCCCTTTTTTCTCGCTAGTGTTCTCTCGCTCGCTCTGCGGTTCTCCTTTTGATCCCAGAGGGACTTGGAGTTGTCGCATTCCAGTCATTCCTGTCTCAGCGAACAATCGGCCCTCAGTTATTTATTAGCAGCGCTCTCTCTCTCGCGCGACTCAGTCTGCTTTGAGAGCTTCTCAGGCGCACGCCGTAGCTGTGCGCTCTCCCTTTCACAGGAGCATACACTAAGATCTCTTTTACAATAAGAATTTATTCTGTGCATTTTAAGGAAGTTCTGTTAGGAATAATTTTCGTCAAGAAAGACAAATAAAGAACATACACCGCCCACAACGTCTTACCGTGATGAGAATGTAAAGCGGTAAGAATTTAGTGCTGTTTTTTGGAATGTGTTTTACGCATGTGTGGATATAGGTTTTCCATATATATAATTGGGGCAAATTTGTGTTTGTTTAGTTAATACCTTCTTTCTTGAACTCTGTGTTATGATTATTTTGTTGGTATAATAATTTCCTCACAACATTTATAACTGTTCAGCTAGTCTCCTTTGGTCTATGATCACGCATGGATAGCTGCTGAAGACAAAGGACACTATTCAAATGTGTTTTATTGGGGTTATATATATACGTTTTTACTCTCCTCCCTGGTCGGAACAGGAATGGTATTAGTTATGGGCTGTTATCAGATCTGGCCTCTTATCATATGCGGAATGTTATCATGCAGCACTCAAGACTTGTGTTGATCATAGCTTCGTCCCGCTACTAAAACTGCGTATATATATATATATTCATACTTATATAGGTATATACATACATATATGTATGTAGATATAATATATCGATATATATTAGACTATGGACAACATGTGTGTGTGTGTGTGTGTGTATACATTTATGTGTGTGTGTGTGTGTGTTTGTGTGTATCTGTTGTCCACAGTCTTATAGTTAACAAAACCAAATAGATTATCTCTAAATAATGAATTTGTTCAACAAATAGCCCTCAATACTGTGTGGCCTACATCTGATCTCTGCCATAACACATGTGGTAGAAGTAAAAACTGTTCAGATGGCAATCTTGCAATTTCATGGAATCTTTACAGCTTGCAGCTATATAATGATATCAAAATTAACTACCTAAAAAAGATGAACTTCAATACTTGGGGGTTCTTCTGAATATCGAATCATTTTCACCTCTGCCATATTACTTCA
This sequence comes from Esox niger, assembly GCA_016801105.1. Taxonomy (NCBI): domain Eukaryota; kingdom Metazoa; phylum Chordata; class Actinopteri; order Esociformes; family Esocidae; genus Esox; species Esox niger. Next base: position 10,576 of record JACXGJ010017829.1, read on the forward strand.
CCACAAAGGTGGCATTCATGTTGGTGTTATGTTTGCAATTAGATGCTGAAATAAATTCTAGACCACCCGACCCAGAATTTATAATGAGTATTGTGAAAACATATTTATTTTCTTTGATGCTAAACACTTAGTGGAGTTGGAAGGTGTGTGGTATTTATGAACTGCCATGGGTTTGCTATTGGAAGAGGCTGTCAGGCATGCTGGACTGGAAGT
>JACXGJ010017830.1:0-10880 GCA_016801105.1 Esox niger
GAGCATTAGAGACTGTTTCTGTCAGTGTTAATGTTAGAGCACTAGAGACTGTTTCTGTCAGTGTTAATGTTAGAGCATTAGAGACTGTTTCTGTCAGTGTTAATGTTACAGCATTAGAGACTGTTTCTGTCAGTGTTAATGTTACAGCATTAGAGACTGTTTCTGTCAGTGTTAATGTTAGAGCATTAGAGACTGTTTCTGTCAGTGTTAATGTTAGAGCATTAGAGACTGTTTCTGTCAGTGTTAATGTTAGAGCAATAGAGACTGTTTCTGTCCGTGTTAATGTTAGAGCATTATAGACTGTTTCTGTCAGTGTTAATGTTAGAGCATTAGAGACTGTTTCTGTCAGTGTTAATGTTAGAGCATTAAATATGTTACTTACTGTCAGTGTTAATGTTTGAGCTTCGTAGACTGTTTCTAACTGTGTGTTAGAGCTATATAGACTGTTTCTGTCAGTGTTATGTTAGAGTTTCTAACAGTCGGTATGTTAGAGCTTTAGCACGTTCTAACTGTCAGGCTGAAGCTGTTGTCATCTCTCTGATCTCACCCTTCATCTCACCACTACTGTCATCACCGCTCCATCCTGTCTGAATGTGTCTGTGTGCCTGTGGCAAGGCAAGATAGAGACAGACAGAGTGACAAAGACAAGTGATACACAATCCTGTATTGCAGCAAATAATAAATAATAAACAATGTACATAATTGGATCAAAGCCCCACAAGAATTTTACATCTGGACTTTGGAAGAAATATTTTTGGTGTTATCAGAAATGCTATAAACCTTATCAGTAAGGAAAACATTTTGACTTCCCAATCCATCAAATTTTGGAATTAACAAATACAACATGATCAAAAATTTGACCATTATATGGAATTTCTTCAAATATCCCATGAGACATCAATTTAACCATTCCACGAATAAAAAAGGATTCTCTATTTAATCAGGTGTCCAGCTAAAACTAAAGACATGATTAATTGAAATACATTTAACAAATGACATTGTATCATGTTGGAATTAACAAATACAACATGATCCAAAATTTGACCATTACATGGAATTTCTTCAAATATCCCATGAGACATCAAATTAACCATTCCACGAATAAAAAGGGATTCTCTATTTAATCAGGTGTCCAGCTAAAACTAAAGACATGATTAATTGAAATACATTGAACAAATGACATTGTATCATGTTGATTCCTGTGCCGAAGCATGTCACTTTATCCCCCAAACCAAGATGTTTTATAGATGTAGTTTAATTCACAACAATTTTGTTTTCTGTTTACAGATATTATGTAATATGTAGATAATTATGTAATCATTGCGGAGTGTAACAGAATTTTCAATTAACCAAACCTGACATTTTCTACAAATAGACATTTTTAGCCAAAATGTATTCTAAATGAATGGCAACATTTAATGTAACCACAAACTTCAACGCTAATACATTTCAAACCCAAATAAAATGTGTTAAACCCCTCCTATAACGGTGTTCAGCAAGACCCAGTACTTTGGGTAAGATCCCATAGACCTGTACGAAGAAATACACAAACATGTGTACTGTGCTGAATTTCAGAGCCTCCACTACATGACTTCAGTGTAAATTCAACAAAAGAAAAGTCAGGTGAAGTAACTCAACAAGTAGCTCTTCATACTCAAATATTATACTGAATCAACCATCAGAGGCATTGATCTCCATAAATGTAAAGAGATCCGGCCTATAGATCGTATCTCCACACCATGTTACACTCCATCTCACTGCTCTTTTAGGATTGTTTCTCTCCAATTGTCTCTCTAGCCAGCACTTCTAAACACGTTATTTACCTAATGTAGTAATCAGGCAAACCGATACTTTGACATAGTAACTTCATACTGTAGTTGTATGGCAAGCTGATATTTTGCATGTTTTCATAGGCAGTATAATCAAGGCCACAACGCTGTTTATCTGAAAGATGGTCTCTGTTGTGGAAATTCCAAACCAACTGGCTCAGAGACAGTTTCAATTTGCGTGTCCATAGACTGCAAACCTCTTTTAAGTATTAATGAATTCTCTGAACAGTTTTTTTTATTAGTACCCAATTTAAACATCCTACTTCCTAACCTAATACACATGTAAATACTGTACCCAATTTAAACATCCTACTTCCTAACCTAATACACATGTAAATACTGTACCCAATTTAAACATTCTACTTCCTAATCTAATACACATGTAAATACTGTACCCAATTTAAACATCCTACTTCCTAACCTAATACACATGTAAATACTGTACCCAATTTAAACATCCCTACTCCTTCATCTGACACTACTTTATTCGTTGTATTGTGCCCTTACTTCAATTTACACTTTACTTTAATTATAGCTGTATATTGTTATAGTACTAACCAGTTTTTTTACTATAATTTAAAACATATTTGTTATGAGTTAGGCACACAGCATGTCTAATATAAATAAAACACCTAACATTTTAGTCACATTTTACAGATTCTCCTTTCTGAAGTTACTCTACAGAATGGAAACATAAATGTTACTGTTGTCAGGTTGTATTTATTTTCTATATAGAACAGGCAAAATACTTGTCAAGTGTAAAATTAACTGTTAAATCTTCCCCCAGGAACCAAACCACTGGAGTGATAAATGATTGTGTCTTTGTCCTGCAACCATGTCAACAAATAATTAAACTCCTAAACTAACTTAATACACACATAAAAATACATACAAATAATAGTTTGAATGTTAGCAATATTAAGACGTGTGTGTGTGTCAAGACAAGAAACAATTATCTATGTTAAGGTTTGTCTTGAATATTAGATTCGGTGTGTGTGTGTGTGTGTGTGTGTGTGTGTTATAGTTTGACAAGGTACATGGGATCAATTTTTTTTAATTGAACCTCAGATGTTGGTGTGTGTGTTTCAAAGAAAGGAAAGCTGGAATATGATCAGTTTTGTCTTTGATATCACAGTTCTGTGTGTGTTGTCTCCATAAGTCAGTGTGTGTTTATGTGGGTTATAGTTTGTCAAGACAAGGAGTTCTGACCCACTTCTACATAATCCTACTCATTACGATTGTCCAACAGGCCAAACTGATCCTTGGGTTCCTACAAGAAGCTTTGTAGATACCAGCTCCTATAGTAAACTCCCTTTCATGGGTTCAGAGGTCTTTAGAGTTGTGTATCGATCCAGAAGTTTAAAGGTCAACAGGGGCTTCCACACCCTGAGTAGACAGGAGAGCCCAAACAATCACAGCTCAGGGTTCTGGTGTCAATACAATAGTGACCTTAATCCAAGTCGAGAACGAGTCCTGGACAGGAGTAGCATTATTATCGTTAGACATGACAGTTTTCCTAGTAGTTAGGGTCATAGTTCAGGTGGGGGTCGGAGGTCAAAACATTGCACATTCGTTGATATTGAACAGCCGTCTGCGCGTCCGTTTCTTGGCCTGGTTCACGGCTGTCCTCACAGCACATTCAAACACCTGCTGGACGCCGCGGTTGCTGAGCGAGGAGCACTCCAGGTACCCCTTGGCCCGGATGTCCTGAGCCAGGCGTTTCCCCTCAGTCGCGGGCAAACAAGAGCTGCGGTGTGAGCCCGCCTCCCGCTGGTCGGTCTGGGTCGCCACAACCAGCACCGGGACACGAGGGAGGTGCTCACGGATCTAGGATCACATTCAAAAGGTTCTGTTACCGAAAAATTGTACTACAAGGTCAAAATTCAGGAAGTAAAACTGGGAATTTCCAGTGTCTCACTTCTTCCTGAAATAATTGCATTTTACAGAAAGGAGATATGAATCTAACTGGTCAATGAATGGCTAAAAATCGCCAACTCCCACCAAGACAGGCATGGCATCACAACATCCCATGTACGAACAAGGGTTACATGCCTACTCCACAAAATGTACTGTCGCAACAGAAAAGGGAACCAACAAAGGAAATCAATGACCACGACCAGAATAAAATAGATGTGGGCTTTACAACAGGTCCATTAAAGGCTTCCAGGGGGTTTCCACTGAAAGTATAGGGGCCACTGTCATGGAAGATACCATCACAGATGCCACACCAGTAAAGGTCAGGTGTTATCAAACATGGAGCAAAAAAAAATAAGTAATGGAAAAACCAAGCACATGTGGGTAGACTTCTGAAACCAGTCAGATCCCAAATCAGCTGGCTGGAGAGTTGAAGGTTTGTCTTGAATATCAAGGTGAACAAGGTTGATAACATTTCTGTAACATGTGGACTAGTTTGAGGTGAAGACTAATTATAAACCAGAGTGGATTACGGCCCATATGGCACTGCCCTTTTGAGCCTTGTTGCTCGATTGTTTTGTAGCTCTGCAAAATGCACAGCAAAAATCTCCCCTCTCAACTGTATTCCTGGACTGCAGCGGCGTCGCGGTCAGCCGGAGTCCGTGAGTTCACGGTGAGAACCGGAGTCCGTGAGTTCACGGTGAGAACCGGAGTCCGTGTGTTCACGGTGAGAACCGGAGTCCGTGAGTTCACGGTGAGAACCGGAGTCCGTGTGTTCACGGTGAGAACCAGAGTCCGTGAGTTCACGGTGAGAACCGGAGGACACACAGAAGTCGTTTAAACGTTGCAGCTACCTATTCGCCGACTTGTTTGCTATCCTAGTTGACGTAATGAGGAAAATGTGTAAAAACGTTGCTCATCACACTCTCATAAACAACGGCTACAGTCCACATCCACTGGGATTTCCGTAGGTAATTTCAACAGACAATTGCGACTTGTTCTTACACTTATGAAATGGAGAAGCAGAGTACCGGTCAATGTAGGCTAACATACTGATACTTCCGCAGATCACACTTGGCAATAGTTTGATAGAACAACTATTTATTAATGATGTATTCACTATACTGCCACTGGATATAGGACATCTACTACCTGAAAAAGACTTGGCATGCAGACAAAGCAATTGTTTGAAGTAAAGGGAACAACCCAATAGCTAAATAAAACAGGGACGTAACGGCCGGGACACACGCTCATCTCTCTGAATAAATCTGTGGGTTGTGCCTGTTTCTGAGAAATGTCTGTGCTTGGTATGAGGTGGCTGTGTGAATCAGTAGGGCAGGGGTTGGCCCAGTTCCAAATAGCTGACCCGTGCAGAACTCTTAAGAAATATCAGTTGAAATGGGCAAATAGAGACTTTTAGTAGAAGCTATAGGACTGTCTGGGACAGGTCTGAATGGGGAGTTGAAAACTGAGGAAATTGACATTTTGACTCTATTTGACTTTTAAAATGTATAACAATAATATATATATAGCAGATGCTTTTATAGAATCATTCTAATTTATATTATTGATGGAAATAAACAAGTAATCAAGCCATACAGAAAATAAAGGTTGTTCCTACCTCTCCAATCCATTTTTGCTTGACGCTGGCAAAGGAGGCATGATTGGCCACAGAGTAACAAATCAGGACCACATCAGCCTGCTGATAGGACATTGGACGGATCTGCCGAAACATGTCATTTCCCGCTGTGTCCCACAGACCCAAGCTGATCTGTCGTAAGAAAATGAACAATGCATTATTGTTAGCTAATCAAGTACCAATTAATGAATAAGAAATGATAATTAATAAGAAATGTTCTTTGTTATATATCATTTTGTACTTTATTATTGTGCATTTCAGTTATCTGAAGTGTATTATTATATTAACCTCACACACTGTACTGTCATTGAAGACCTCTACTCCAGGATGTGATGTTTACACTACCCATATGCAGTGTATTATTGTGTATTATTTACACTACCCATATGCAGTGTATTATTGTGTATTATTTACACTACTCATATGCAGTGTATTATCGTGTATTGTTTACACTACTCATATGCAGTGTATTATTGAGTATTATTTACACTACCCATATGCAGTGTATTATTGTGTATTATTTACACTACTCATATGCAGTGTATTATCATGTATTGTTTACACTACCCATATGCAGTGTATTATTGTGTATTATTTACACTACTCATATGCAGTGTATTATCGTGTATTGTTTACACTACCCATATGCAGTGTATTATCGAGTATTATTTACACTACCCATATGCAGTGTATTATTGAGTATTATTAACACTACCCATATGCAGTGTATTATTGAGTATTATTTACACTACCCATATGCAGTGTATTATAGAGTATTATTTACACTACCCATATGCAGTGTATTATCGTGTATTGTTTACACTACCCATATACAGTGTATTATCGTGTATTTTTACACTTCCCATATGCAGTGTATTAATGAGTATTATTTACACTACCCATATGCAGTGTATTAATGAGTATTATTTACACTACCCATATGCAGTGTATTATAGAGTATTATTTACACTACCCATATGCAGTGTATTATCGTGTATTGTTTACACTACCCATATACAGTGTATTATCGTGTATTTTTACACTTCCCATATGCAGTGTATTAATGAGTATTATTCACACTACCCATATGCAGTGTATTATAGAGTATTATTTACACTACCCATATGCAGTGTATTATCGTGTATTGTTTACACTACCCATATGCAGTGTATTATCGTGTATTTTTACACTTCCCATATGCAGTGTATTAATGAGTATTATTCACACTACCCATATGCGGTGTATTAATGAGTATTATTTACACTACCCATATGCAGTGTATTATAGAGTATTATTTACACTACCCATATGCAGTGTATTATTGATTATTTTTACACTACCCATATGCAGTGTATTATTGTTGAATTTTACACTACTCATGTGCAGTGTATTAGAGTCTCTAAGTATCTAAAGTGTTTTGTGATAAGTTAATTGTATGGTGAATTTGTTAATGATGTAAACGTGCATTTTTCTGCCAGTGATTTGATATTCTTACCTGCACTCCATCCATAAAGACCTCCACCCCAGTGTTCTCATAAACAGTGGGTCTGTAGCAGTCGGGGAAGGTCTCAGACGTGAAGCGGACCAGAAGAGCAGTCTTCCCTACAGCGCTATCCCCCACCAGGACACACTTCACCTGGGTCTCAGTACTCATGGTGGCTCGACCCAGTGTGGTTTTTGTTCTCTCGATCTCAGTCCTTCGCGAACTCACTTCAGTGTTTCCTCAACGGCGAAGACAACGGGCTTCACGTCCTGCAGATGGTCGAGGTAACCTGACCTCACAAGCGGTCGTTTGGTCCAATCAGGGTCGGGCATACAGAGGTGAGAACTGTAAAGGCAGGGGAGACACTGTTGACCAAGAATCTCAAATTCCTGGTCCCAGACAACTACTGCAAGTGAAGCCAGCCCAGGACACATCCATTCTCAACTACATGGCCATTCGCTCATGTGTGCCAAAGGCATAGGCTACAATATAGTCACTTCATAGAGGAAATAATATTATTCACATTGCAAATGCTTGTACTGTTTTAAACAACATTTACATCTGGATATAAGTTAGAGTCACGTTTTTTTATTTTTCTAAACTTGAAGCTCTGTTCCAATCTTTGCCTGTCAAGATGACTTCCATTTTGTTGTAGCCTTAATTTCTCCCTCACATGACTGCAGTATCAACTAAACATCACCTCTGAATCTCGCCAATTGGTGTATAACCAAATGTAGGAAATTGATGTTTTGATTCATTGATACACATTGTTTGAATTGGATAAAAATCTAAATCACTGTTATTGTTTAAAATATAATTGTATTATGATTAGGACAGATTTCTAACTTTCCAATATGCCTATATATGTAGTAAGCCAATATTAACTACGCATTCTGTCTGGGTTCAGACGATGTCAGAGAACAATATAAATGAACAATGTCGATGAGAAACAGGATTAAACTCACCATGTTGGAAGCCGCGCGACCCGCACCCTTGATAGAGGTGACGGGCGGATGCTGCAGCGCGAGAGATCAGGCTTTTTACTCCCCGCGACGGTTAGTGCCTTGTTTGGAATTTTTAAGTCGCAGAAGCGTAAACAAATTGTTATTCCTCTGTTAAAATGATAATGGGCAGAGCTCCTCAAAAGTTATTATATCACTTTTCTACCCGGCTACGACTACTGTAGACTAGTCTACCCTTCTTGAAGACAACGGAGAGGGAAGTGAGATGAACTCTCACTCGCTCACGTCTCATCATAGCAGCATCCGTTTGTTGACTGTTATGAGTTTTTGCTTTTCAACCCATCTCCTTTCTCAAGACACCGCTGGTGTGGTTGAGCGTGTCGCGCTTCGATGCGCACAGTTGCATGTTCAAATGCAAAGACACACATCCAAGAAATACAGGGTGACTTATGAATAGTACGAACAAAACAAAATTGTGTAGGCTACACTATGAAAGGGGGGGGGGGTAATCTACGCCTCGATCCTGATTGTCTTAAGTGCTTGTGCTCATTACCGCGCAGTGTAGCACTTTTGTCTAGCCTATATACAGATTTGGTGGACAAGTTACATTTAGTCTAAATTCCTAAAGTTTAAATCTTTGGATGAACTAATTGACAAAACAATGGGAAAAATGACTATACTTATGTTATTATTAAGTATTATGAAGTTGTATCTGTGCATTTTTGAATACGTGTTTTTTAACCCGACCGTCATGTTTACTGGACGAGGTGTGACGTAGACTAAATAATGTGAGTCACTTGGTGACGGTGAGTAAAATGTACCGCTGTTCACTCCTTAATAGACTACCACACAAATGCTTTCCAAGAAAAAAAACGAGTTGCCCAAACTATTTATACTCTCGAACAATTATTTTGTTTGTAAAGACCGGGTAAATAGTCTCTGGTGAATTTTCCATGATTTAGTGCATTTCTTTTTAAAGGTGTACTAGAAAAAACAAGTGTACGCACACACTTCAAGTCACAGATTACGACTGAAGTCCTAGTAACAATAAATCCCGCAAATAGTCGACGACGCCAATATAGTTTATAGCCTGTATTATATCCATGGGATCAACTCCAGTTTAAAACCCTGACGTCTGATTCGGGTTTAAGTCCACTGTACCTCCGCTCTCTCAACATCACTATTGCTATGACAACCGAAACCTACACTCCGGAAGATACGTCACGCTGGTCACACCTAACATTTGACTTTCCATTGGCAGTCATTAATTCCACTTCACAGCAACGAATGAGTGAAATCAATTGCAAAATACCTTTGTTTGACTTCCTCACACATCTCTTAAAAAGAAACAAAACAAGCCGCTATCTGATTCGTCAGTCATATATGTATATCACGTTTTATTCAGTATTGCTTGATATTCATTGTTTATTTTTGTGTATAATGTTTATTGTTAACAGTATTTTTATTGTTCAGTATATTAACAGTATACTTGCAATTGAATGTCTTTGGCCAGGTTATCATTTGAGAATTGGTTCTTAACAGACTTAGCCAAAAATACAACTTCATTATATTCCTAAAGTATATTTTTTATTCAAATACAATATGTTAATAAAAGAAATGTATAAAAAAATTTGAATGTACAAATATAAAAGTTGTAAACATAGAAACAGATCACTTTCAACAAACAGGCTTGAAATGCAAGCATCCACCTGGGTCGGAAAAGGCCTCAGCCATTTTATCATGCCCATGATATATGGTCTCTTACAGCATACTGCAGCCCTCAGCCAATCAACATTCAGGGTTCAAGCCATCCTGTTTGTAAACATTATCCAGTACCTAAGAAGGTCCCTGAGTCGTGGTATATTGGCCATCGAGCCCCCAATATACCACCATCGAGCCCCAATAAACATGTTCAAGTAAAGCAGCTGCTTCCGAACACTGTGATTGGATCAGATACCTGAGTTACTATAGGGATGACCTTTGGCATTATGTAGTGCATTTCAAAAGGAGCAGGAATCACGCATTGTAGCAATCGGCTAACGCTAATATCAAAATAAACACGTCATCAAATGTATAAACACCAACATATTGCACAGCAAATCTAGATAGACACTTGTCTGACGGACCTCATAGCTGCTGTTTTTAGAACGTACACAACCTCATACATTCATCTTTGTACACTGTAAAAGCGTCAAGTGAAGATTACCATGGCCATATAAAATATACCTGAAACCACATCCTAGGATCTGCAAAATAACCATATTCCAGGAATCGGGCTCTGTCATTATTTGTACAAATCACACAGTAAAGGCATAAATAAACATTAAGATACCTCTGCTTTGGCATTTAAAACTCATTCAGATAAAAGACGGTGAAAGAGTGATTGTGTGTGTGTGTGTGTAAGTGATTGAGAGAGAGAATGAGAATGAGAAAGAGGTGGTGGTAGAGGTAGTTTCCAAGCAAAAGGGAAAGAGGATGTAGGGAAGAGTAGAAAGTGATGTCATTCTAAAAACAGTCGGTGAATTACAGCTTCCTCTCAGGTCAGAGACACCAACACCAGTCCTGGCTTAGGTTCAGTAAACCTGTAGGAGAGAGAGACACCCATGTCATGACAACACAGTACCAGGACCAGAGGAAGCATCTGTTCCCTCTGAAGCTGTGATTCCTGATACGTTGCCCCCAGGTGGTGAGGTAAAGTAATTATAAGATGTGATAGATATATATTGTGTGTCAATGTGAGCGTGTGTCCGTGCGTGATCCATGTTTATGTGTACTCGTGGGGACCAAATGTCCTCACAAAATAAAAAAACAGCACAATTGTTCCCCACTAGGTTAGTGGCATACATCTGTAGCAGTGTTTTGAGGTGGTCCAGGTTAGTCGCGTCTACCTGTAGCAGTGTGTTTTGAGGTGGTCCAGGTTAGTCGCGTCTACCTGTAGCAGTGTGTTTTGAGGTGGTCCAGGTTAGTCGCGTCTACCTGTAGCAGTGTGTTTTGAGGTGGTCCAGGTTAGTCGCGTCTACCTGTAGCAGTGTGTTTTGAGGTGGTCCAGGTTA
>JACXGJ010017831.1:0-10777 GCA_016801105.1 Esox niger
GTGGGTATTTCTTTATTGTAACCCTTTTCATTGCAGTTAATAGTGAACACAGGTTTGTTAAATAGTGCATTACCGCTGAATAATAGTGAAGAATCCAAACAATGAAATAACACATGGAATGTAGTAACCAAAAAACTGGTTTGTTTATGAGACCTGAACGTTCTCACCAGAGGAATCTGTGAGTTGTGTGTGTGTGTGTTTGTGTCTACATGGTGTGTGTCTAGGTGGTGTGTGTGTGTGTGTGTGTGTGTGTGTTTGTGTGTGGGGTTTGTTTGTGTCTGGGTGGTGTGTTTGTGTCTACATGGTGTTTGTGTCTAGGTGGTGTGTGTGTGTGTTTGTGTGTGGGGTGTGTGTGTGTGTCTGCGTGGTTTGTGTGTATGTGTGTGTGTTTGTGTGTGTGTCTGTGGAGTTTGTGTCTGGTGTGTGTTTGTGTGGCAGGTGTGTTCAGTGGGGAACAGACGGTAGGATCTATGCTGTTTCCACACTCTGCCAGCTACTCTGGGAACACTGTAGAGTGTCATCATGATGTTCTGGCCGGGACCCTCTCTGGCACTAACTGATCAGTTCACAAGAGACATGGATCCAATATCCCCAGAAAAGTCCATGAAATGGATAATCAGCTTGATCTTACAAACATCGAAGTGCCATGACATACTGTTTCATGAGGGTATATATATAACACTATAAGTCCCATAGTCATCTATCAAAATGATACAGAAAGGTTATAAAACAATAACTACACACCTGAAAATATCCAGCTCCATTAATAAGGCAATAATTGAAAAATGTTAAAGAACTGGTGCTGAGATTAGCCTTTCTAGAAAAGGAAACATTTATATTATTGCCCTCACACACAGTGAGAAGGATCGTTTATGTGGCTAAAGGCTTCAAGGATCCCCGTTGCTTGCATCTTGGGGTCAACAAAGTTTTCAAAACCATGTTTAGACAGCAGTTCATTGTCAACAAGTTATATGGAAGGATTGCCAGAAGACAGCCTCTGCTGTCACCAAACCAAAAGGCAATTAGTCTGCTAAATGTCTTTGGAAATTTGATGGAAACCAGGTTCCATTGTTGGGTGAGATCAAAATTTAGCATTTTAGCAATATACACCAAGACCCCGAATACTGTTAGGATGCATGGCCAAAATCAGTCTGACTCTGCAGGGAGTCAACTCCAAATCCACTTTCCACTTTCTATTGAATCAAGCTTTTGCAATGAAAGCCGATTGATAACCTGTGACTGGTTCTTAAATTTTACTTAATTACAAATGTACAATGGATTTCTTTTCAATTTTTTATTTAGTTCACCCACTTCTATGTTTTTAAATATTGTAAGAAGAAAAACTTCCTTGCATAAGTATTCAACCCCCGCGTGGTGGAATCTCCCAGTTTACACAGATCAAAACATGGCCCAGATGAAGACACAGTTTCCATAACACGGGCCTTCACCTGTGAACCATTCGATTTATTGTCATATTTTCCGGAATAACGTCCATTTTCTTTTTAGACGCATGATATTTGAGAGAACGTGCTGTATCAGCCAGGAGAAAGCCTTTTGTTTCGATCTGTAGCAGTGTCTATTAATGAAAATGCTCACGCCTTTCATTAGACACACATTCACCAAATGCACACACACACACACACACACACACACACACACACACACACACACACACACACACAATCCCCTAACGCATGGCCTTTATGTTTTCTCTATGTAGGTTCTGTCCTTCATCCATCCCCATTACTAAACCACAGCCGTTCAACAGACCCTACCCACACAAACGCGCACACACACACACACACACACACACACACACACACACACACACACACACACACACATAGTCACACACCAATGGAGACTAGGGGCGATCACTCTCCATTATAGAAACTAGGGCGGTCCTGGGTGGGCTCGGGGAGTAGGAATAGGGCCCTAATTATATTTATCATTATTAATTTCCACCTCAAGGTTGTTATGTACCAGGGTCTTTTTGTCTGCTTCAATCTTCATTTTAACCCCCCTTGATCGCTCCGCCACCACACACATACACACACACACACACACACGTCCTGAAGCTCACACACATGCACACACACACACACAGACACACACACACTCACACAATGCATAACCACACCACACACAAAGAACACATACAAGCACTACCGCCGTAATAACACACACACAAAGACACACACAGACAGACTCAGAGACATACACAGAGACAGACACACACACCAGAACCACCACCACAGAGACACACACACACACACACACAAAGACACACACAGACAGACTCAGAGACATAAACATAGACAGACACACACACCAAAACCACCACCACAAAGACACACACACACACACACACACACACACACACACTCACTCACTCACACACACACACACACACAGACAGACAGACAGACAGACAGACAGACATCACCAGAACCACTACCATTCTGTTTGAAGGGGTTGCATGTGTCAAACCAGGCCGAACAAAAGTCAGCCCAAACACAAGAGAGGAAGAGCGCTTAAAGGATTGGAGAGAGTGTGAGAGATGGTGAGAGGAGGAGAAAAAGAAAAATGAGGGAGTAGCTGTCTCCGCCTCATCACTCAGGAGTGCCTAATTTCAACTAACATGTTGTTTACTCGATACGGCAAACGCTGATAAAACAGGGAGTTGAAAAAGGGGGAGAGGGAAAGGAGGAGCGAGGCAATGAGAGAAGAAAGACCTGCCCCGGGGGAGTACTTCAGCTAGGATCGCTTGCACACTCCAATTAGCCATGTGAAAGGACCAATCTCGTGTCACAAATAGAGCCCTGTTCCCTCCGTGAGGCGTTGAGACCCACAGGGCTATGGTCTGTCTAGGGAATAGGGCACCACTTGGGACACAGGCTAACTGATGCCCCCTTACAGGAGAACAGGGGCAAATCGATAGAGGGGTTCTTTGTACATAAACCCAGGTAGATCCTGGACCACCCCAAAACCTCTGTGTCTGTTAAAAAAGAGAAAGATGGGGTCACTTGTGCGTGTTTACTCAGACGAGGGGATGTAAATATACAGTAACTAGTGAGGAAAACCACTAAGTGTAGAGGCACAACTTCAGACTGGATCGGAACTGCCGATGGGGTCTCTTAAACATCTTGACAATATAAACTAAGCTTCCAGTGAATATGCCTCTACCAAGTTCTGAATGCCATCTTTAAAATGCAACTGAAACTGAGATGATAGGTCAAAATAAAATATCTAATGGCACACGCACACGTTTACAGATGTACATGGTAGTTATAAACATTGTTTATGAAAGCCAAATTCATCGTGACACCATCCTCTTCAACAGAAACACAATTCTTGCAATAAATAATAGACACATCTTGTCACAATGCCTATTTACAGTATGTCAAAAGAAATATTAAACTGGGCCTCTAGTACACATGTATTGCTGCAGCATGGCTTAGAACCTGGGTTCAAACTCTAGTCTGACAAAAAGATATATTAAATAATATGTAAGTTAAAAGCATTACTAAAACTCCAAAAACATCAAATTTTACATTATGAATGACCCTAACTAACCCTAACTCTAACCCTAACCTTAACCAAGCTCAACTCTAACCTTAATCTGAAAAACATAACCTTTAGTCCTGAACATAACCTAACCCTAATATCTAATCCTAATACACATTTTATGTGTAATCCTTAACGTAGCCAAAAAAATGTCAGGTTTTATCATCTTCAAGTCCCCACACATAGACATGAATCACACACAACCTTAAACCAAACAAACTAAACCAAACAAACCAGTCACACACACATACAAAACAAATAAACCACATATACAGCACCTGATGGAGGTCCAGCCTGTTCTATAAGCAGGTGTCTGTCAGAAGCCTGCCCCACCAGCCTCCCCCTCCCTCTTGCCCTTTCCTCCCCCTGACCCCCCCTACATGTATCTGCCCCCACTGCCCCTCCACATCCCCCCCATACCGCACCCCCATGTAGCTCCCCTCCCTGTAGCCCCCTTCCCTCGTAGCCAGCCTCTCATACCTGTAGCCGCCCACCCCCTCCATAGCCCTCCCTCCCCGTAGCCCCCCCATTGACCCCCCCATCCCTCGTAGCCACCCCACCTCCCTGTAGCCTCCTCCATCCCCACTCTGAATCTTCACTGACCAAAGCAGCACCAGAGATAAACCTCCTTAGATTCAGGCTTAAAGTGAGACAGCATAGCCCCCCTCTGTGATAAACCCTCCCAGATCTAGGCTCTGGTTGAGAGAGTGCAGAGATACTGAAGGTGGGACAGGATTAAGACCAGGAGGGAGACAGGAGGGATCAAATGGCAGACAGACAAACCTGTTTGTGGGTTGAGTTATGCAGACCTCAGCATTCTCCTACACAGCTTCAGTGGATCCCCAGTGGGATCAACATTCTTCACATATTTCCATTCACCTCACACCACAAACACCCCTTGTATCTACAGGGGACAGGAGCTAGGCTACTATGAGGTTAAACCTAGTCACAGATATAAACAAAAAAGGCGATTCTATTGTATTTCAGTTGGAATATATATTTTACCGGACCGCGTAAGCAGAGCTAGTCAAGAAGAAAGAATGTAACTTACTGAGTGCCTGACTGCCTGATTGAATGCCCATTGTTAAATAGCGTAGTGGTTAGAGAAGCTGACAGCCTGTTACCTGTTGTTGGTTAGTAAAACTGTTTACAGTTACATTGGAAATTTCAGAGTCATTGTACTGCGATCCTGTTATACATGCTGTTGGTTTGAATGTTAATAGGTAATGTAGGGAACTAGTTTCAAGAACAGTGGCGTTTCGACAAATTGGTTTCACAATGCAGGAAGTAAACAGACTCCACATCACACACGAATTATGTGCAACAACACATGCTGTTTTAAAGACACAGTGTGTCACACAGGACACCACGTACTGAATCCAGTGAGGGCAACAGCATTCATCCCTTCTTATCGTGGGCCAGCTGAACTAGGCTTGCCTGGTTTCTAGTTTTTATACACATGTATATGACCATTGGGTGCAATATAAAATTAGAATCACTGTCATGCGATTATGTTAAGCCGTGGACTACTACTCTTAGGGTAGATGCCATCTTTTGATGGAGTAATGTGTTTTTCTAAATCCTCTAAGTGACGGACAGAGGGAGAAGGAGAGATTGGGAGTGGGCGAGATATGGAGTGAGTGAGAGCTTTCCTCCGGTACCATTTAGCAGTGATGTATATTTCATCAGCTGCCGAGTTCGGCACAGCAGAATATTTGAGTGGTTCAGGGGTGTGTTCCACCTTCCTTAGAGTGCAGCGCCATCCAAAACACGGCCACCGGAGTTCTGTCAACAGAACATTGGACAGCGTTGCTCAGTCCCTCCGTCTATCCACAATACTTCCACTGCAATAGATTTTTTCCCCCAAGCACTGCGTTCCTTACGAGGCTGTAATATAACCGAGGGTTTCAGGTGGTTTCAAGTGATTTGGGGGGAATTTGGAGTAGATTTGGGCGGTTTCATTGAGTTGGAAGGGGTTTCAGGGGTTTTCTGGGGTTTCATGATATCTCAGAGGGTTTGAAGATTTTGAAAGGGTTTCAGGGGGTTCATAAGTTTTGAAGAGGTTTCAGGGGGTTTGAAGATATTGAAAGGGTTTCAGGGGGTTCATGTGGTTTGAAGAGGTTTCAGGGGGTTTGAAGGTTTTGAAAGGGTTTCAGGGGGGTTCATGGGGTTTAAAGAGGTTTCATGTGGTTTGAAGGTATTGAAAGGGTTTCAGGGGGGTTAATGGGGTTTGAAGAGGTTTCATGTGGTTTGAAAGTATTGAAAGGGTTTCAAGGGGGTTAATGGGTTTTGAAGAGGTTACATGTGGTTTGAAGGTATTGAAAGGGTTTCAGGGGGGTCATGGTGTTTGAAGAGGTTTTGGGGGGGTTTGGCGTGATTGCTCAGGTTAAAAAGATAGAGAATGAAAGGAGAGATAGAGTCAAGGAAACCAGAGAGAGGATGAAAGACAGTGAAAGATGGAATGAAAAAATTGAGATTTTGCATATAACACCAGACAGACCCAAGACGGGAAAAGAGTTGGAAATAAAGAGACAAAAATCTTCTGTTTTTTTTCTTCAGTGAAGCTCAAGGGCATTAGAGTCAGCAGCCATTCAACAGGCTGAAAACTGACCCATATAGAACCAAAAAATTACTACAACTAACATGTGTTTTTGTCTTTAAATATGGACACTACGGTGATATCCATGCCTGTGCAAGCACATGTATATGTGTGTGTGTATATCTGTGTGTCTGTGTGTATGTCTGTTTGTGAGTGTTTGCCCATGCATGTAATGGCTCAGGGAGTATAATTTCCTTTTGTTGCACTTGCATGTCTAATTTCCTGTGGAGAAGGACCCAATGACAAGACCTTCTGACCTGCTAAAGGATTTCAGCTGGGTAGCAGTAGATTAAAACTTTTCATCCCCACTTCCTCTTTCACCACTTTATTATTCTTTATTCTCCTACTCTTCCTGCTCCAATTCTGCTTCTTGTTCTCCAACCTCTCCATCCTTTTCTCCACCTTCTCCTCCACCGCAGCCAAAACTGAATGAATGAACACTGGTGGATGTAGAATACAGACAGAAACCTCCACAATAATAACAGATATAAAATGATATATGTAATGCCCTGTGAAATTTTTTCCTGGGCTTCAAAACCATCTGGCCTAACCCACCTGGTCATTCCAGTCCTTGTCCACCTGGTCGACCCTCTCCTTGTCCACCTGGTCATCCCTGTCCTTGTCCACCAGGTCATCCTGTTCTTGTTCACCTGGTTGTGCAGCTGATCTGGATTCTGCCTAAGGACTTTGGACACAATGCACCTGTATTTGAACATGCAAGAATAATATTTTTGTGCAGAAATATCCCGTACTCCTTTAATTTTCTCCTGGCACAACCAGAAGAGGACTGGCTAACCCTTAGAGACCTCTGTTTCAACCCTACTAGAGTTGTTTCAACCCGACTAGCCACCTGACATCAATTTCTTGCTGTTGCTTACTTTTGGGGGTTTCAGGCTGGTTGTCTGTTATTTGTGGAAACTGCTGATTTGAAATGGCTTTTATAAAATACATGTGATTGATTGAAAACTCAAACATCCAGGACCCTGGAATCTCAGACAGTATTATCTGCAAGATGTTGTCTAATGTTGTTTTGGGCTGAATGTCGACCAGAGATATGTTAGATGCAGGATAAGTGTGCAGGATAAACTCGTAGCAGCCAGTCTGAAAACACACACACACACACACACACACACACACACACACACACACACACGTTTAAACACATTGGGGTGAATGTCAATACCCTCTTTTCTACCTCAGCTTTCCCTCATTCTCTCCCTCTACATCTGACTCTCCCTTCGTCCTTGCTTCGCATGATACTGATGATCAAGGAGCCACAAAGCAACACAGACCAGCTGCTGTCCATCTCATAGTCCCTCCCTCAATCTACTGCTCTCTTTCACCACCTATCGAACCCTCTGTCAAGAGACAGGAGAGTTATTCATTGAACCATCTCCCTTTATCATTCCAAAAACTCCCAGGACGCCACGCCTCATACCATTACAAGAAGATGCGGACCATGACACCTGTCAATTTGAGAGATGCAATCGGTGGGTCTCTGGGCATTATACTGTGTGTGCGCTCATCCATGCATGTGTGTGGCCCACTCCCGAACAGTGTTGTCTCCTGACCCATATGATTCAGGTCAAAGGTCTCCTCGTCCCCTCCCAGCTGATGGAACAGACAGACACATCTGCCTAAATTATTTACTGCTTTTTCTTTTCTCTCCCTGTCTTTATCACACCCAATTTTCCCTCCCTTCCTCTCCATCTCTTTATGTCTCCCCCTTTTGTCACCGTCCTGTGCCCCCCCCCCCCCAGTGCTGCAGTGGGATTCTGAGTAGCAGCGTGTACAGTCAGATGGATGAATCCCAGCCTAAATGCTGTATAATGACCTCAGTCAGAACATCAGATCAGACAGGATCAATCTGTAAGGGATTTATGTGCCAAAACAACTGGGAGGATCTGCATGCAAATGCACAAACATAAACTGATCATGACAATGAACCAAAGGACACCAATCTACACCACTTATCCTGCCAGAAAAGGCCAGTCTGGCTGCAGGGTATAAGATAGATTATGTAGGGAATAAGGCAGGGGCGAAAATCGGATATCAAGTTTGGAGAGGACAATTGCATAAAAAAATTCAAGAGCAAGTTTTGAGGGGGACGTCAAAAGGGCTGTAATACTGTTTTAGTTTGCAACATTGGTTTGCCCGCTACTGTAGCTCTGCAAATTCAACTATTGTGTGTGAACCCCGCAGTACCAAGATAAACAAATTTACTGGATTAGCCCACATTAGCTACGTGCATTGTCTTTCAGACGGTAGACAAAAACGGTCACCTTGCCAGCAAAGGAACACCGCATACAGTGCCCTGCAAGCTTCTCTTATTGACTAAAATTCAATGAGCTGCAAACATGGGTTTATGTTACTATAGCTTGCTAGTAAACAACAGCTAACCGCTAGCAAACATAACGACTGACCAATTAAATTCAATGCAGAGGAAAAAGGCTGGTGATGATTAGAAATGGTTTTATCGTACTGAGTTGTAGAAGTAAAGACATGTCTAATATAGCCTTTGTTTGAACTACTTACTGAAAGTCAACCACCAACGACAAACTGTCAAATTCCCAAACATGCAACGTAACCGCACGATGTGCCACTGCAGAGGGCTGGGGGGGTAGTGGGTCAAACCAATATGAGGCAAACGGCGGGGGTGTCGCAATTTTTGGGTTTTGGGTTTTTATACTCTGCACTAGTTCTTTCATTGAGTCTTATTACAATTATTGAAATTACATAGTTATGTTTACACACACACACACACACACACACACACACACACACACATATATATATATATATATATATATATATATATATATATATATATATATATATATATATTTATATTGGGGGAGACAATTCATAGTTTTCACCAAGATGTGGGGGTCATGTCACGCCAATGGAATAAGGTAGAGTATGTAAAGATTAAGGTAGAGCATGTAGGTATTAAGATACATTTTGTAAGGAATAAGATAAATTATGATGTGTTAACGACCATTATGACGATTAAGGATATAAGGACTGATAGAACGATGTTTGATGAAGAAGGATGTTACAAATGGCTGCCACGTGACAAACACACCTGCTACATCATAATTATAATGGCTTGTGTTTGTAAAGGCCTGTCATTACAAAGGCATGCACATACACACACACCAGCACACACACACAAACACACACACAGATAGCCAAGATATCTATCCCACCCCAATGTGCTCTAGGGTGACCCCTGATCCCCCCTAAGCCGCCCTTCACCCCCCCCCCTGGCATTCACCCTCTCACCCGATTATTCATCCATGTATCTCCCTCCCTCTGCTCTCCTCTCAGCTGTCATCCCACTCTCCATCTCCCTCTGTTAACCTATTGAATTTGTTCATGTGTCCTGACAAATGTGTCTGTCAGTCATTCAGGACCACTGGTCTTTGTCTGGTCTCCCAGAGCGTCTGTGTAAAACAATCCCGCATTTAATACTCTGACGTCACTTTGAACAAGTGGACCTATAGACCTGGGATGAGTCTCCTCATCCAGACATCTGTCCGTCCTTATAGCAAACGATAACCACCCTGTTAGTCTCCAGGCCATTTCTTGTCTCATTGTTTCTGGACCAAACAACCATGTATCGCTCATTTTGATATCACTCCAACTGCAATTCTTTTTCCTTCTCTGCTCCCAGGCACTCACTTTCACACACACACACACACACACACACACACACATGCACAAATTATACCCATCACCACACAGACAAGGCCACACTTCATGAATCTATCACTCCAACAAGCACCGCCTCACTACCTCCTCTTTGCCCTCCTCCTCCCCTCTTCCCCTCTTCTGACCTTCCTCCACTCTTCCTTATCACATCCTCTGTCTCTCCTGCACCCTCCTACTCCCCCCTCCACCCCTCATTTTCCCCTCTCTCCACCCACATTTGTTAACAGTCCTGCACCAGTGCTCCAGATTTAGTACCTCTATAACTGCTGCCACCTAACAGAGGTTAGGCTCTGATCTACGAGGAGACCTGAGACAGAGGGAGAGCAGAGAGATTTAGAGGACAGGAACAGAGAGAATAGAGAACGGAGAAAACAGCTAAACAGTGAAGAGAGACAGAACCAAGAATTTGGATAAAAAGAGAGAACAGAGGACAGAAAGTGAGAACAGAGTGAGAACAGAAAGTAAGAACAGAGAGTGAGGACAGAAACTGAGAACAGAGATATGAGGAGTAAAATATTGAGGTTTCCAATCTCAGTCAGTCAATACATATGCTGGTGGAGTTTCAACACCATTATCGTTCTTTTAAAGTTTGCAGTTCAGAAATACAGAGGTGATGTCCCATGTAGAACCCTATCCCCTACAGAGTGCGTGGTTTGACCTGGGCCCACACATTGAACTTTGGACAGTTCTAGATTCCTTCCATCACTGTGCCAGAGAAGGTTGTCAAGAAAAACAGACTGTAGATTGAACAGCCAAACATCAAGCTATCCTTGTTCTGCGCTTCTAATAGGACACATAGACGGACACACTCTGCTAAGCCATCGCAAACATTACCAGGACATTTGTTCTCACACTCCTTCATAAGCACACACAGACACACACACACACACACACACA
>JACXGJ010017832.1:0-10787 GCA_016801105.1 Esox niger
TGTGTGTGTGTGTGTGTGTGTGTGTGTGTGTGTGTGTGTGTGTGTGTGTGTGTGTGTGTGTGTGTACTGAGTCTACACGCGATACAGTATGCATACGCCTGTGAATCTGAACTGGAAGGGTGAAATGGGAGGGGGATGTCGGAGTTAGAGGGGACCTTTCTTTTGAAACCTTATCAGAAAAACAAATCCTTTCTTGAAAAGACAAACACTGTTGATGTTGTTTTTTTATGACAATACCTTTATATAAAAAGCAAAGCTATTACAAAAAAAGTATAAAAAAAAACAAACTTGAAGATTTGCACTTGCATTGAGAGGCAAAATTGAAAAAAAAAACTTGGGTTATGTATAGAGATGGGCGATTTTTGTGCGTGCGTGCGTGCGTGCGTGCGTGCGTGCGTGTGTGTGTGAAGGCAGTGTGTATCAAACATGCTAGTCTGCACAATGGATTGTTTCCTATTGCTTACCAAGATGTATGAAAACATACCAGGCCATTATGTCATTTTGTTCAAATGAGATGTTTTGTATTCATGAGTAGAATGTCTGTCCTCGTGCGTGCGTGTGCGTGCGTGTGCGTGCGTGTGTGTGTGTGAGTGAGAGAGAGCAGGCAAACGCACAACACATCCTTTCTTAGCAGCTCGTCAGCCCCAGATGTGTAGTTTAAATATATGTTGAGTGTGGTCCTGGCTTTGCTTGTTCATATGTTTTTGGCCGCACTTTGTTTTAGTTTTGGGGTGCCCCCCACGCTCAGTTCTCTCTGCCACGACCTCTGAGCCTCTATGAGGTTTCCAGCAAACGGTCACAAGGGTCTTCAGTGAGAAATTGAGCGTGCCGTGTGTATGAGTGCGTGTGCTTCTTTACTAAACATAGAAGTTTGTGCGTGTGTGCGTGCGTGCACGTGCACGCACATTTGTGCCTAAGAACTCTGGAAACGTGAATGGGAGGGAATGTTCAGTCAACGGCCATTGAGACATTAATGACCTTTGTTGTGTGAAGCGCTCTGCACAGCCTGTCTATTGCTAGTTTAGTCCGGGGAAGATGCTGAGTGTGATCGTTCATTAGAAGGTTAGTCCAGATTTACTGGGACTGTGATCACCTTGTCTCGTCTGCTCTCTTTAACTCCTGTGTGAAAGGTGTTGAGTTTCTGGTTCGGTTCACAACAATAGCATCAACCTGTCTGTCTACACATACAGAAGGGGGGCGCATAATGTTAGGATAATGTTGTGTTACTTATTCATTGTTGTTGATATTGATAATAGATTTTTTTTTATAAATATATATATATCTATATTATAAATGAAAATTTATATAAGAATATATGTAAACATTATAGACAAAGTAAAAAAAAAAAAGTATTTGGACTATGTTTGATGAGCACTTGGGGCTGCTATTTTTTTGTTTTGATTTTGTAATAATTTTTGTTTTGTTTCATTACCGCCATGTGAAGTGCGTTTGTGTTATTTCTTTTTTAAGAAAACATTGAATGTATTCCCCAAAAAAAGAAAAACCGTGATGATACTGGATTTTTTTTTCTTCACAAATTTTACAGAAATGGAAACGAAAAAAACAAAAAAATCTGCAGTTGAAGATGTTAGTCTTTCCTCTTTCCTTTTTCTCACCAAGGAGGAAAAAATCTGGAAGGCTACAAATGAACACACTGCCTCGCATTCCTGCAATTCATACAACAACGATATTAATATAAAAAAAGAAGGAACAGACTCTTCTATTCCTTACTGGAGTTTTGGTTGTTTACAAAACACAGATTTCTGTGGGTGCAGAATATTATTTTGTGGGGGTGCGGGGCGAAAGTGCGCTTCTGCAATATATGCATACAATGGCGTACGTTTTTAGGTAAGGATGAGGAGGAATAATACAATGTGAGACTAGTTCCTCCACCTTTGACCCTATAGAGGGTGGGACTCTTTGGAACTGAGTGAACGTCATGGAGCCCATGAGAATATCAAATCAAAGATTGTCTTTGTCTCAGTTATTTTTTTTGCAGTGCAGGTGGGTCTTTGTTATTATATTGACTTCTGTTGACTTTTTTTTTAACTGCCTGTATTTTAACGAGAAAAGGACTCTTAAGGTGTTATGGAGTACAACATTTAATCAAAAATCAGAGCACCGCTGAGGAGTTTTTGGTACTTGGAACATGCATAAAGGAAACAATATCATCGCTTTAATCAAAGAGCATTTGGATTTGAGTTGTGGCTGTAACATTTCTTTGCTCCACAAACGTATAAAACCAACAAAGATGGACAAAACTGTGAGGAGTGGATGAATAAAAAGGAAATTAAACATTTTGTAAAACTGTACATAAAAACACATGACGTTGACCTCAAATCAGTGCAGTCGATTCTACTGTGCAGGCAGAATCAGTTATTTTCTTTTGTTTGTTTGAAAGGGGGTCTTGGGTTGTGCTTTGGGCATTTGTTAACCCTGTGATAAGGGGAAGCCAGAGAGTACCCCTCAACTCTCCACCCTCACGCAATGCACTTTGGTTTGTTCTGATTGTGAGGACCCCACAGGGAGTTTGGGTGAAGATATGGAACTGAGTCAACCATCTCGCTGAAAATGAGAGATTCAAACCTAAACGAAAGACTGAGGAACACGCCTTCTTCCTACCTAATGTAAATAACCATATTTTTTTATTACCTTTAAAGAAAATAATTTGGACGACTACACAGCTTGACTCACAAACAGATGAAGGACATTTTATGATCCCTGGATTTTGAGAGTAAATATTCCTTGAGGAAACCTTTTTCTTGTTTACTGGGGTACATGAACTGCTTGGAAGTCCCCTGGACTTTGCCCGTTGCCCTATCTGTCATGGAGGTGGAGGGACGGACTTCAAGTTGATGGAGCCTGTGAGTGCAGGGACTCCCGAGGCTGAATGGTCGTTGTAATCAATATGGATGTTTGAACAACCAACAGGAAAGGGCGGAGGGCAGACTGACTGGTCGACGTACCCGAGGACCTGCTGTCCAGGTGCCCCTGCTGTCTGTGACCTTGCCCCTGCTGTCTGTGATCTAGCCACTGCCTGGAAAGCAAGTATGAGATGACTGCTAAGAGCACCGTCTTGTGGGTAAGACATGTTAATGTCTGCTTGGAAATCAGTGCGTTTACACCGTCCAGTTCTGGTCTTTGGCACATTTGTAGGCATCAAGCCAGAATGAAATGTCTGCCCTTGGTGAACTCATCCTTACGGGATACTCACTTATTAATATGCCTTGTTTTTGTCAATACGTGGAGTGTTTTGCTTAATACTTTTTTATTTTTCGGTGTGATCTGTAGATTTTTATTTCTCTTTTTGTCTCCCTTCTTTTTCCGCAGGAACCTCCCAGCTGCCCTCTGCTGGAGGCTGACAAGATGCCCAGTGTGGTCTTCTCTGGCCTAACCAGGCAGGAACAATATACCGGGACACGCAGAGGAACTGGAGCGATGGAGATAAACACATACATGAAACACACACCCACAACTTGGAGATTTACAAACCGCTGGATTCTGGTTGAGGAATTGCGATCACATTTGCTCAAACGGACAGGCTCTTTTCTAGGACCACGTGTATGCACTTAACTAAAAAGTATTTGTCTTTACACACACACACACACACACACACACACACTCATTGAGATGCAGAAAGGCTTAATACCATACACATGTAAATAATATAGAAGTGTTTTGTTTTCTTGTTTCTTTTAATTTCTCTGTTCAACCTGCCTTAACTGTACAGATCCACCTAGTATGGCCACCTAATACACACACACACATATATATATATATAAAACCAGTAAGAGAGGAAGTGAGCAGTAGAACGTAAGAACTACTAGCATGCGTAGGGAAGGGGGACGACGTCTTAATGACCAGCAGTGCTGTTGTGTCCATCTAGCGTATTCCACACATGTAAACTACAAAGTAGAACTGTAGGGAAAACCCTAATAATGAAGGCAGTTATGATAACGGTGACAGTTTGCCTTTAAACAAAGCGTGAGTGACACTGTTCGGATATCCTCTTTTTAAACGCCTGTTCATGTAGCTGAAGATGCGGGCTGAAGAATAAGGAGCGTAGAGCCTGTATTGAATGGAGCTGAGCTGACTGGAAGAGGCCTTATTGAATCGGTCCCCTAAAACACACATCCTGACAAGTTACCTGCATTTATGTATCCATTCGCTAGGAGCTGTTATGAAGCAATGATCAGGAGTTTGAGACTTGATTTGAAAGGGATTGTTAACCCAAATGAACCCTGATAGCAGCTGCTGGACGAGTTGTGACCGCACCATACTTCGCTTTTATTTCCAGATTGATTTGGGCCACCAATGTTTAATTCTGGTGAGGGCTACTTTTTAAAATACAGGAGAGATTTTTTGACTCGTTTAGTGGATTGTAATAGGACAATTAGCTTGCAGTTTTCTCACTAAGATTATTGTATTGGTGTTTTTCTCACTCAGGTTTCATCAAGAGTTTGTTTGAGAGGCTGTTTTGTTACATTATTTAGACCATCTATGCAGTTGATAATGGATTTGACTTTGCATTTGGGGAGAAGAATATGTATGTGAAAAAATGCTGTTGAAATATCAAAAAGAATTCAAAATATTTACTGACAAATGTATGTATGTGAAATACATTTACAAATGTATGTTATCCATTTGAAAATGACCCCCCCAAAATAAATCTGCTGTATTATAGTGTTCCCCTTGTGGCCCTCTTCTATAGAAAGTGCTTGGAGAAGCCTAATACTTCTGAAGGGGTGTCCTATTTCTTTTGGTCTGGTTAGATTTTTTTTAGAAGTGTTTTCCTGTTAAGAACTTTGACTTGCTCAGGATATTGTGTCAGGTTTAACTTTGTCTTTCTGTTGGGAGTCCCTCTGCTTTTCTGTTGGGCAGATTGTTAGTGTGTTTGTTCATTGGGAAGTGTCTAAATTGTCACTGAAGTACTTTGTGAGAACTGAGAGATTAGCGTGTTCTGTCATGATTTCAATTCAGCCAGGAATTTGGTGGTTTGCAGTGAGCTATGTGGTTTTTAAATGTTGCTAGTCATCCCAATGAAATTCATTGTTCCAAACAGGCCTAGTCTTTGTTGTCGGGACTGGTGGTTCTTTTCTGTTAGAGAAATCTGTGGGTCTGTCATCAAGTCTAGATGTTGAAATGTTTCAGTTTTTCTGTGATCATGAGAGATTATCAGTTCTGTTATCTGTGGAAGTTATTGTGATGTTTTGGCTTGGTCATGCATGCCTTTTGATGTGAATTTCATTTAAGAAAATGTAAGGTTAATTGACTAACAGATTTTGATCAAATTACATACCTTCCCTTTTTCTCCCAGTCAGCTCTGTTCCAATGCTTAAACATATGGAATGTTTTAGTAATAAATGATATAACGTAACATAATGAAAACAAATGCAATCGTAAAAAGAACAACCTAAAGAAAAAGTGTAAATAGTTTGTTTTTGTTTGTTTGAAGAGAACAAAAATAATTAAATAAAATGCATTTAACGATGGATGTGAATGTGTTTTTGCTATTCCATCAATTTTCTTTCCATTTCATTCAACTTAGTTCTATCTTCGAAAGCTTTTTGGAGGTTTAGCCATATATCTCCATGTAATGGGCAGTTAGGAGCATGGTCTGTACTTCTGTGATTTTTGGCTAACAGAAGTGGAGAAGAGTGGGAAGAAGCATTGTAGCATCAGGCAGTGTTGTGCCCAGCCTGGGGCATTTTCTAGCTGGCAATCCTGCCTAACAGCAATGAAGAAAATCGGCCTTAAACATTTGTATGACAAAAACTAATCTCTGTCATGGTTATTCTTTTTGCGTCTGTATTGCACCTCAAGTATTTACATTTCATTGACTGAAATAAATATTTGATTCACGTTTTATCTCACTGAAGAGTTTAAATGTAGTGTTTTATCATAGTATCGTTTATTTTAAGGATTTCAGGGAAATTACAAATGATGTCCAACGAGTTTAAGTTGCAACTGGCTTGCTTTCAATGTTTGTGTGAACAACTTAGTTATTTTGAGTTTTCTTTATTTTACTTTTCCACTTCATTGGGCTCTTATGGTCGAAGCTGGAAACACTTAGGTTGTCGTTAAGGCTGGTTTACTTGGAGTTTATCAACTTTTTTCCTCTTCGGTTTGTGGTGTTATGAGATTGAGTGTCATTGAGCCAGATGGTGTTATCATTAGTTTACATACATGGAGAATTCCTTGTTTTTTAAGCCTCCACAGAACAAAAAAATCTAAATCAGATCTGTAGCATTATGCCTTGGCAGGTGGCCCCAGCTCATCGGCCTAACGGTCCACCGTCAAGTTAAAATATTTCCATGTAGCTTGAAATTGTATGCTCCCACCACACTGGTGCTCAGTATAAGCCCGTCATAATGTTTACATATGTGCTTTTTAGAGACATTTTGAACAAGATCTTTTTGTTGTATAAACTTGCAGATATCTATATCTCGAGACACCACCTTCCCAGACTGGGTTAGGTAGTGTGGACGGTGACAGCTCTGATCGTAGTATGTTCTAATTGCAAACACCTTCCCAATAAAAAACTGATATGAATCCAAGTGTACACATGCCCTTTGCACTCAAAAATTGAGGAACTTTTTACAAAAGGGTATTGTAATTTCTTAATGGTTCATCCACAAAAATCCAAAGTGCTGAAAAACAGAGCCACAAAAACAACCATTGTCCAAATACTATTGATTACCTAGTACTGTTCTGCTGAAGTAAAATGTAGTCTAAGATGTATATTGCTTTGATCATAATGAAGTCCCAAAATTTGTCGATAATCCGCTTGTTACCTAGCATGTCCTGCAAGGCCCTGTGTTTGTCCCACTATACTCATTAGTATCTGCATGTTTAGCTGTGTATTTATATGTAAATTATAGAAAATAGAATCCTGTCTTAGAGTCTACTGCATGCTTTCTGGCAGACTCTAGAAGTGCTTAACTACTTTATTTTTATTTCATGTTGCAACACAATAAAATGTGGAAAAGTCATAGGTGGGTGAATTTTTCTGAGAACTGTAATAAACACAGCTGAATATGCTATTCAAAACTGTCCGTGTCCCACTGTAATTTAATGTTTCTCTTTCCATTTTTATTTATACATTATTTGTATTTTTACATGGAAAATCTGTTGTTGGAATCGAAGCAAGCAATCGAGGAACTGGAAATATTTTGAGTAGAGGAATACGCTGAGATCCCTTTAATATGTTCTCAAGTCTCAAATATAAGAAAACCTACTGAAATAAGTGACTCAATAAAAGTTTTGAGCAATGTAACAATAGCTAATAAAAATACAGTTGCTATTTCTGTTTTCATTTGCTGCAAATGACATCCGTCCCTTGCTGACAAATGTTTTTTTGTTGTGAATTCTCGGTATGATGACGGTTCAACACGTATTTTCCACTCGTTGTTTAAGCTCGAGTTCCCAGATGTCATGAAAGCGCTGACGTCTTAAGTGTGGTTTTTCCGCGTTCCCAGTAACCTTGAATGCAGCACTAGTTTTCGGATCTGAATTGTTGTTAACGCGCCACCAGTGAATGTGTCATGGCGGCCTCCTGCGTTTACAACTTCGTAGCATGACTTTGTAACTGCTGCTGTCCAAGTCCAGCGTGTGGTACTAGAAAATCTCGAATGTAATTCAAAGGCACAATTTGAGCAAGGGCAGCTTGGTCTTTCACTTTGCAGAAGAGCAAGAGCCAGAATAAGCGACCCGGGTTGCTAAAGCAAACAGGTAGCTACACTAGCTAGCTATCCATCTGTAGCAATAATTTGTAGTTTAGCCAGCTTTAGATGGTGAACTAGGCATCACTTCATGAGTGCTACATTAATTACGTATCATTATAACAATACTGTTCGGCGTATATATTTTTTATGTGTGCCTCATTCAAATTCTCCCCGTTCCCTTTCTCCAGTGTCTTCTGGGTGCTGTAATGTTCCCATCCTGCCTCAGATGGAAAAATTCACACTGCAGGAAGAAGCACTACCCCAGTAGCACCTACCACACCAACGTCTGACACTGGCAGGTCACCAGGGAGACAGATATACGACACACCACCGAGACTCCAAGGAAAATTAAGATTTAAGAGGTACAGAGGGATAGGAAGACGAGAGATGTCTGGTTCTGTAGAGAGCAGTGAAACTGGGGGTGTGGCAGGCGTTGGTCAGGATGCAGACAAGGATGGTGAACCTCCTCAATCAACCCCACTTCTACCCCTGGATGATGGCCAGGAGTTGAGGGAGACTCTGGAGGAAGAGGCCCCTCCCGCAGCGAAGCAGCCCAGGCTTAGTGATGAGGGGTTGAGTCTAACACTGGACCTCCCAGAGACACCCATAGAAAAAGCAGGCGAGAAGCAGGAAGACCTGGCTGAACTGATCCAAGATGGAGGTAAAGTACTTAATAGTGACAAATTGTTTTAGCTCTAAGTGTCTTTTTAGCACTTCACCAGTGTCCCTTTTATTTTACTGTTTGATTTGCAAATATCTCTGTAAATATGTCAAACAGTAACCAAGTCATCGTAATTCACCAAGTACATTAGCACTAACACAACATATTAATAGTGTAATATCGTTGCTAATAGTAGACAACATTTTACTGAGTAAAAAAACAGTAACAAAGTGCTGATTAGAACCTATACATGGATTACAGTTGTTGTCGCCATTTACAGTTTGTATTTGAATGGATGTGAATCTATTCAAATACAGGAAGATTAACAGGGTTTTCAGAGCACGGTAGTCCGTCTGTCTAGTTACCTGTTTGGTGGTGTCTTGATGTGGGAGAACAGTGCTATTGGTTGGTGCAGGACACATGGTAAGTTTCTTAGGACCGCAGCAGGTGGAAAGAATCTGTTCAGGCAGGACTTGGTGTTTTGAGCGTCATTCCCTTTCTGCCTGAGGAGAGTTTTTTTTTAGCTGTAACTGAAGGTGGGAGGAGCTTACACCTGTCTAGGTGCTTCTTGTTGCTTGTGACAAATAAATGTAAAAGCAGAAGACAGTGGACATCCAGGGGTTGTTACTGTTGTCTTGCATTTTGACCAAATTATATGTAGTAAAACTCATGATGTTTGTCTGTCTCTGTTCCAGAGGCCCCTCAGCCAGGTGAGATGAATGTGGAGTGCCTTCTGAATGGAGGTCCGTGTGAGGGTCAAGCCATACGTGACAGAGAAGAGGAGAAAGCGGAAGAAGTACTGGAAAGCAATTACTCAACTGAAACCCCCAGTGAAGGACAAAAGTACATGAAGCTTTTTACAATTCCAGAAATGCTTCATAAGAGTATTAAGTTAAGAACACCGATATTTGAAGAGATCGAAGGGACTTCAGTTCATTTCAGTTCTTTAGTTATCCGAAGAGTGTAAATCATTTTCACATTGCTGCGGTTTTCAATATCTGTTACTTACGTAAAATGGCCTACTGTTATTCCTTTTTACCTTCAGCTTGGGCCTTGATTTTAGCCAGAACCCCCAGATGCTCACTGGCTCCTGGACTGAGTATTCCACCATCCCTGAGAACTACCTAAAGGGCTGCAAATGGTGACTGCTTCTTTAAGCAACTGCTCCTTTTATGAATACCTGGTATTTGGTATGCTACACTGTTCTCTAGCTGTACCAGCAGTTTCTCTCTCTCTCTGTTTCTTTGACTCGTAGATTTCAGTGTATTCCAAAGTTTAGATAAATCCTTCCAAGTTCTTTTAAAGACAGAGCATTTTTTTTGTCATCCAGGGCTCCAGACGGTTCGTGCGTCCTGACAAACAGTGCGGACAATGTGCTGCGGGTCTACAACCTCCCTGCTGAGATCTACAGCTACCAGTGGGAACTGCTGACTGAAATGGTAAGACCCCACAGCCCACTACAATACAATGGGGCATCATTGGTATCCAATGGGGACAATCCCCTTGTCCTTTTGCCACATGCATTGTGTAGAGGTTTTTCCTGATGCGTGACGTTCATTCTGTTTCTGAAGTACTTGGTGTCCTCACACCAGTTACAAGTGTTCAGCTAAATTACATACGTCAATCATTGTGACTAATGTCGCCAGAGTAATCAATGGCCCTCCTTACGTCTCCTCCAGAATCCGGTGCTCAAGATGGCGGAGGGAGACACTGTTTATGACTACTGTTGGTACCCCAAGATGAGCTCCCTGGACCCGGACTCGTGCTTGTGAGTTGTCGAGCGGCTCGTCTTCTGTTTCTGCTAGCGCCACTCACACCTGAGATGCCTCTTAGCAAGGGCCTGAATCCAAATCCTCACGGGATGAGAGCCACGGTCATATCAGAGCTGTGGTAACATAAGCACTCTACCAAGGTTCATATCCCTGACTCTCCTTACAATCAAAACACAGCGGGTTCCCCAGAATCAGTGCACTTGGTTTCTGTGGCCTAGTTGTTTTGGAGAAGTTGCCTGTGTTGGGTCTGGAAAGGACTATTTCTTCCTTTGAGCCGGGTTGGCCTTTGCATGTCGCTTCCTTGTCAGTGGTGTTTATCTGAGTCCTGGCGGGCTTTGGAAGATGAGTCAGTCCTCAGCAGAACTTGCTGCCTTTAACGGGCTCCAGATGCTTTTAAAGGGCCTCATGGTTTCTAGACATTTGACTTTTCTTCTGCCTCCCGTGTGTTTGCGAGTGCAGTGCAGTGTTTTTGTTTCTGTCGAACCCGTGAAAGCCGTGTGATTACTACAACACGGGCTACGGTGTGGCAAGCGGAGATCAGTGGCGCCAGCTGTTACAGATGAGAGAGGCTGCTGTTATGGGCCACACTGGTAGAGGCTGCTGTTATGGGCCACACTGGTAGAGGCTGCT